>JAQIXW010000012.1:0-91396 GCA_034700685.1 Willowsia buskii | reverse complement strand
TTTTGTGTAACATCCTCCTTGTTATTGGACGGCTCCCAAACTTTCGTGGGATCCATCCTGGACTTGGACAATGCGTTGCTAGCAAGCAGCAAACAACAACGCTATCTAATCGTTTTGCATAGGCATAATTTCCCCAGCACTGTAATCGGTATGTCTTCAGCACGGTGAAATCATGTCTGCAGCACGGTGGATTCCACCACGGTACGACCGTGTGCCCAGCACGGTTACGAACACGGTCACAGTACTTGCATGTCCCTAGCACGGTGAACCATTTATCCAGCACGGATTTATCCATTTATTGTGCTACAAAAGAAGTCCGGTATCTCTAGCAAAAATCTTGTAGCAGCTATTATTTTATAGTATTTAATTAATATTTATTGGTAAGCTAGCTGGCTAGCCGACTGAAAAACATGCATATCGACTAACCAGTCGGCCGACTAACCTGAAATCTAGCCGATTCGGTCACTTGAAATTGTGTGGGCTCTTTTGAAATATTGTATGCATATTGATTGACCAGTCGGCAGACTAACCTGAAATCCAGCCGATTCTGTCACAACCACAATATTTCAAGTACAATATTTCAAGTGATCCCTCACAATTCCACAGGGAAATACGAGTACCGTGCTGTAGACATGATTTCACCGTGCTGAAGGCATACCGACTATCGTGCTGGGGAAATTATGCCGCATAGATAGATGTATCATTGAGGGTCGATGTAGCTTTGATTTGATTCTATGCGGTTGCCTGTCCGAGTTGTCCGCCCGCTGATATGTAACTTCCAAAGGAATGCGGATTTTCTTGGACAATGGAATTAGGCATTGTTGTTCACTCGTTGATTCGGGGTCAATGAGTGAAGAGAGATTTTGAGGAGAAAATGAGAATCTAAAGATGATAGAAAACTTGATATTTGCTTTTACCATGTCTCTCAGATTTTAATGAATTTGAATTTTGAAATTAATATTCCATTCAATTTGTCCATATAAATGTTATGTTTGAATTTTTCTCATGCTAAATGAAATTTATTTTGCGTCACTTTAGAGGGTTCGAGGCCCGTGGAATCATTTTGAGTTGAAACTGGCTGCTCATTTTTGGCAGCGGCCTCACAGGACGATCTTTCATCTTTTAAAGATGCTCATTCGCGTAATAAGAATTGAATGTGATTGTCGAGTGGTGGTGGTGGTGGCTTATAGTCGATTATGTTTATGATATCAAAAATATTTAGATTTATAGTACAAAGGAAATCACAGTACGAACATTCATTTTTTGTGAATCCCAGTAAGAGGGGAATTAATCCTAATCTCCAGAATATTCGCGTTAATACATATATCATACGCAGGTAATTATGTAAATCCAAAACGGTGTATATTGTATTTTTCCTTGTCTCCCTAAGCATTGCTGATGAGATGAGTTACGAGTTTCGTAAATACATTTACACTACTAGATTTCTTGCATCATTGACCTTCATCGCGCAATCACATGCATTTACAACAATTGCTGATGGCTTATGAAATATGAAATGGCGTATATTTATATTGATTGGTTTAAAGTTTAATTAAACACATTTATTTGCTAGTGTTCTTGTTGTTGGTACAAATTCGCCTAGTTATTTAGATATGTGAGTTCCTGAGGGTGAAATTAAGTTATTGGGCATTAGTTCTTCCGGAATGCGGAACCAGTAATAATATTCTGGACTTTTATGGCTTGACCATTGAAAGTAGTTTTTAGAGCTGTGTTGATAGTAAATGAACAGCGTGATGTGCTATTAATTTTGTTAATTCGGATTTTAGTTTTATGAACGCAACAGTTATGCAGGAGGGGATAAGAATGTGTTGTGCTAAAATAACATACTTTTTAAAATGTAATAATAATAACAACCAAACGTGTAGATTTTTATTTTTTTACATTCACAAACCTTGATACTAATATCATCATAATAATATTTATCCTTGTATTCAATCATTAAATACGCTTTATGATATTTCATAGTAGTAGTACGTCATAAAGATAATCATAAGTATTAGCTAAAAGGACGAGTTGAAAATTTTGGTTGTAAATTCTTTTGTTGTGTTATATCGAAAGACGTCACTTATTAAATGAACCAACTATAACTGGTCTAGTATTGAATAATGGAGAAAACTTAGTGAGCCACATTTAAATACATGTAAGCCAGCTACCATAATAAGACGGATAGTTAGTTTGAAAATATATTCTAACAATTCGACGCTGCATTTGCTGCTACTCTGTGAAAATTAATTGTTCAACAAATCAAATCTACTCGCTGTCAAATCTGTTGCAAGCCTATAAAAAATTTAATTACTTTGGTTGGTCAAACATTTGATTGTTTTGTAAATCACGATTCTACAGTCAGGAAACTTCCTCCGTAATACAGCAAACATAATGTTTTCATTAAAATGTAAGTATCATTAAGGAACTCATGAATAACAACGCACACTCAACATCAATAAAAACTTGGTTAGAAAATTACAGTCATTCCATTCATCCATGGTTTCTTTTTGATATTTCCCGTTTGGACATGTTACTGGTTTAGCATTGGTCGTTATAAAAAATCATTTTTCGTTGCTTGCTACAAGAAGCTGAATTACAAAGAGGTTTTATAATTGTTTGCAAATTATAAAAAATAAACAACTCTCTAAAATTTAAATTTGAATGTTCAAAAGTTTTCAAATTATATTAACGTTAGAAATGTTCAATTGGTGGATTTTAAAAAGCAAACATATTTTTCCAGATTTTTGTTTCTTTATTGGATAGAGCAAAAATGACAACATTCATATATACTTGCTTGCATATAATTTTGGAAACATACACACAACATCATACTGATCATAATTTTCATCATACAGATAATCTTATGAGTAATTAATAAGCTTACTAATGAGTTCATTATTACTTTCTTCCAAAAATGTACTTTTTTGAAAGGGATCTTAACATTTAAAAGAAAACTTGCTTATATAATAAACCTAAGTGGTTGATTTCGTTAATGAGTTGAATTACAAATAGCAATATAAAAACAACTATATTCACCTAAAACACCAATTAGTTGCTTAAACGACTTGAGTCGAAACAATCTGAAAAAATACGCTTATATGTTCCTATGCAGAAAAGAATTTGAATGAGATAAATTGTAGCAACAAGCCTGCTAATGTCGCCTATTGTATTTTTAAAAGTCTAGAATGCATTGTCAGTTTATCCTTACACAATAGTAAACAATTATTCAAAGGTAAACAACATCTCTACCATTTTTTTTCAACGGGACCTTATTTTAAAGATATATCATGTATTTTGTATTGTATATATATATATATTACTATCTTATATATTCACGTCTGTGTAGCAGCTATACGTATATTTACACCATTAATAGCTATTATTCTTATAAAGCTACTATTTTACACAGTACAAGATGCACAATTATTCTTTAGCGCAAATTAAATTATTCACATATTTTCCATCCTTAGTTTTTTTCATTCCTGTACGTTTCGGTTACTTGCCTCTTTTTATACCTTGAATCTACATAATCCACTTAATTAATAAATACAGAATGGAAATCGGTCAATAACTTTCTTTAAGATACAATCCAACAGAGGCTACAAGACGGTAAATTTTATCAATTTTATGAACAGCTAATTTTACGAATACACATAATCATATAACAAGTGTTGTGTCAACATATTAACATAACTCTAGCACTTCATATAGTTTTGCTTTAGATTGGTTGTAAAGCTAGAATGGTCAATCATGATGTGGCATCTCGCAGTATGCATGCAAGTGTTTAGGAGTAATACCTTCATGGCGTACGTAGATACATATTATATAATAAATGTCACTGCACTAGTGTCATCTCTAAAACATTGTTAAACAATCTACAGTAGAATTCCGCTATATCGGCACCCCAAGGGGAAAATAAATTTGTCCCTTATAGAGGCAATGCCGTTATAAAGAGACTTTGCAATGCAGGTTTTAAATACACAAGGGGTATAAAATACCCTGCCGATATAGAGGTAAATCCGTTATATCCAGGTGCCGGTATAACGAGATTCTACTGTATGCCTGTCAATTGCACTATAATATGAAACATGTTCCGAACTTATAGAGACAATATTTAGTTTTTTTAGCAGAAAATACATGTATATAAAATTAGGGACAGAACTACAGAAATAAGCAATATTTTGTACAACAGTTTTATTTACAATAACAAATTCGCAGCTTTCTTGCAGTACAAAGTACAAAATGTAACAGTTTTAATAATAGTTATATTTACAATAAATAAATCATTCAAAAAGCAATAGTTTTTAAATCGTACATGACATTATAATATATAATAATAACTCTATTAACACTTTAAATTAACTAGGACTAGAAATTTGCTGTTTATTATTCAAAACATGAGAGCTGTTCCTCTGGAAACACCCTTTAAAAATTTTTCGTGCACAAGAAACAAATATTTACTAACTGACTTTGCCAGCAACATTGACATTAGACCTTCCATTGTTCAGAATCCCAATCGACTTGAACACTGTCTTCGACAATTAAATGTTTATTTGGTAACCTTAGTCGGTCATTCACATACTTTGTAACAACTGGAACTCTATTTCACTTCTCATCAGACAAAAGCTTGTCACATAGAAACTCCACACAATATAAATACCTACCATTTATTACATATTATGTGTAAAAAAGACCATGCATGTGTGAGTTAGTACAACAAAACGGCCATCATTAACATGAATGTAATGTAACTATAATATCAATGCTATACTTAAATCTTACCATGTTGCAAATTTAGCTGCATCATGTGTTTGTAAAAGTCTGAAATAAAGCTGCAAAAACTGAAGAAAGTTGTGGATCTTTTAAGGATCATTTAAAAGACGATTGGAATGCTGTTTGTTGCCATGTGGGCGTTAACTCTCATACAGAATACTAGTAAAATTGTTATAGATTCGTATCGAAAGACTAAAATAAACCAAGGAAAATGATAAAAGTGCGGAAAATGTTCACAAAAATTTCAACTAGTGATGATGACTGTTGGACAGTGAACCTTGTTTGTACCCTTAACACTTGTAATACCATTTTCGATTGATTTTAGCTGCTGGTTCCTTAATTTCATGGATATTGAACACTTTACCGCGTTCTATTACTAACGTACAGGATAATTTTTTTTCTATGCAATGAATTGCGTCAGCTAGGAATACCAGTATCCTTTATATATTTTTTATCCCAGATCTTTTGGTTAACCTAACAAACGAGAGGAATTTCAATTGACAATAACTGAGAGTCATATCTACCTAAGTTTTCCCTTACACAATATTATCCAAAATTTTTAAAGTGTATGCAAATATTTGTCGTACTTTATCGATTTTATGAGAAGATACATGGTAACAAATGTGCTGAGCTTAATAATGCATTATACCGAGTCAATATTATAGTTCTACTACATGTTGTAACAGCAAATTTACACTCTCTGGCCAAATTCCAAAAATCTTTAGTAAATTATTTTTACTCAATAATTTTGTTCTCGTAATCAAAATGTAAAAATGTAAAAAATCAGTGGGTCTATGTATGTATGTTTTTCGTATGTATGAATGAATTTATCATCAAATGAACTGCTGTATTTCTCTTGAGCCTAGACGAATACTTACATATTATAGAGCAGACATATGTACTAATGGATTTATTACTGTTTACGATTACATAATAATTAATATACCTTTTTTTGTAAAAATTCAGAATGAACTAATGAGCCTTGACACATTTTGTTGCATGTTTTGTTTTATAGTTTTCTTGGAAAATCACTTTGTATGGCTTTTCGAACATCTATCAAATTTCAATTTGTATTCCTTATGTAGCTTGTAGCCTTAAAAATGCATTTGGTTTCACAGCAGTCCGTAGCATGAAGAGCAAATTTAATATTAACTGTGCTATCTAGGTATTTTTCATTTGATGCATCATTGACGTATAAACAGTGAAAAGTTATGTACAAACAATTGTAGTAGCAGTAGTAGTAGTAACAACATTGTAAATATTATACTCTCTTTGTATGAAAGATTTGTTTTCTCTCTGGTTAAAACATTCTCGAACTGTTACTTATTATCTCTTAAATAACTAGTTATAGTTATATTTTTTATCTTGGTTTTGTGTGAAGCGTTGTCAGAAACAAGATATTGGTTTTTGTTTGGAGATTCGTTTTTGTAGCATTAACGTACGTAATATTGATGATGAGAACACTGCAAAATGAGTATCATCGATGTGGATGATATTTTTGTAAGGTTTTGTAGAATAATTATAATATTAATACAATTGTAATTTCATTTATTTTAATGAACTGCTTGTTTCACGGTTTCCCTTTTTTGTTTTCTATTTAAGTATGTAATCGATTTGTGTTCTTATTATTGGAGTCACATAGTTCTATATGTAATATATAGTTTTGTGGTTTGTTTGTTGGCTTGTCTTATGTATGTACTTCAATGTTTATTTGTGTTACGTTAATAGCTGAAAACGCTTTATGAACAAGCTCACGTTATACTCTCCTCTCTTTTCATTGACGAACCTCTTGGGAAACATTTCATTGTTTTCGGTCTGCACGTTTCTAATTGCTTCTGACTTAACTTCACAGAGCTTACTGAAAGTTACAAAAACCAGCATGTTGGAGCACATTTACATCCCATTCTATACCCTAATCCTACCCGCCTACTTACCTACAAATATTTATTATCTATCCATATTCTTTCCTTGTATGATTATATCATCAATCAATTCATCTATCCACAGTTATTCCTTAGCTTATAACCTTCCTTTAGTTTGTTGTCGTCGTAATAAATTGAACAAGACGTAAAACGATGTGTTGTATGCATAAATTTTGTTGAGTACAATTCATATATGACTATAAAGATTCCAATGTAAATACTTATAAAGATACGTTGTATATCAACAGTTAACCTAGATTAAGCCTATACTTTAAATATATGATCATAATTATAATTAATATGAGAAGTACTTGCCATCTATTAAAATACCGATCAACAGGTCTGTAATGGTGAAATGGTCATAATATTTAATAATAATAATATCTGTTTTGTTTGTAATCATACTATGCTTCCTACAACAAGCAAACCTTTAAATAGCATCTAAAAAGTCCTTATGTTCTTTCATCTAGATGAGCATCTTCAAAATTGTGTCCTTCCACTTGTCAAGAAAAAGCAACAAGAATTGCATAGAATATATTTTATCATACGGAAATCGAGCCATTTTTACAGGAGCAGTAGTAAGTACGCAGCATTGTTTTTAAAAGAATTTTGATGCATGATTTATCTTTGCATGAACTGCTTTGTAGCTTGTAATAGTTATGTACAAACAGTAGTGTTATAACTTGGTTTTATGGTGTAACAATTTCAATTTGTCTGTCGTAAAAAGCTTTTTTTTTGTTTTGTACAGTGTGGATGAATGGTAGAAAAAAAAAACCTTTGATTTTTTGTCAACTTTTACTCCAAGTTTTTTTGTTTTTTTTGGAGTTTGTCAAAGAAATATTATCCAACCTTTTTTCTGCTCCCTCTCGGGTTTGAAGAACTACATAAACTGTAAGTTGATAAGATTGTACGTATGTATGTATTCACGTTTTAGTATTCATTCTTCTCTCTGACATGATGTAGTATGTAGTTGTACATTTTAAGGAAGAGAAAGGAAATGGTGACAAACGTATAAAATATTTATGGGCCAGTGGCAACTGGGATATACTTGAGAGTATATGAGTTCTTCCAGATCTCTGCGAGTGTGACGGCAGAGAAGAATCTGTGGAAAATGTAAAGCGGGAGGCAGAAACGCTGCACGAGAATCCATGGGACTGTTCCGAAGAAGCTCAGTTGTACAGGGTCCTTCTCTACTTTTGGAATTTCCAGAGTGATGATTGCCCACATGGTCAAATTTGTTATCAACAGAAGGGTAACAATCTGACGACCTGGTTTTGTTCTAGTGTGTTCAGGGAGATGAATACGACGTCGTCCTACATCCGAGATGAACAACATTTGGATGATGATCTAAGTTCAGGAATGTAACGACACGAAGTGAGTTAGTATGTGTGTGTGTGCGCGCATATAAAAGAAGAAAAACAAGGATTTGCACTCAATTAACATTCATTTGCATAAGTTTGAATATTCTCTGTGGAATAAATAAATTGCGACTGCTGCGAAATTTGGGAGGAGACTATAATAGTATGCGATGATGGAGCTTAAGGGGTAAATTGCAACTAGCACTCGTTCCTTACATTTTAAACAATAAAAAATGGGATTCAACCCATTTGGAACAAATCTACTCTCCAACCAATAATAATGAACGTGTAGACGTACACACATAATATTGCGTAAAGTCCTACTTGAATTGTAAGTGGGCCTATGCGGAATGGAAACAAACATGTAATATATATGTATTCACTATAAAACAGATGGATTGACAAACCTGGAGAATGACAAGGGCCGCAGTTCCTGCCACCAAGAGAGCAGGAATATCCAAAGAGAGACCAAGAACCGTTCCTGAGATCAAACTGAAGAGAGCATAAGCGAACACTCCGAGAACAGAGACACGGAGCAAAATGTCCCGCAAGGGACTTCCATGATCTCCATGAAATCTGAGTCGCCTCACTCTGTAAAAAATCGAGAGAATAAGAACCAAACACATTTATGCATTATCGCTTTTACATAGTAAGTAATCCTTGAGATATTTGAATTTTCAACACGAACTGCTGAGCTGGATCAACAACACAAAAAAAAATCTTCACGTCGTTAGCGGAAAAGTTTGTATATCTAAGTTCTACTTTATTGCATTACAACATTTCGATTTGCACACACTATTCCTAGAGAAAATTCTACGCGTAACGAACGAGGAAAGATATGAAACGGATAAACTGAAAAGAGCATCATCATATATGGAGTTAGCATACCTTATGAATCCGATTAGAGTAGCCAAGAATGAAAGGAGGAGAAGCCCTGCGTGAGAGCAGTCAGCCAGATAAATTGCCAACCACTTGAATTTTTCTCTGGCGATGAGAACAAAGAAGAGTATGAGACAGATTAGAGCCGTAACCAAAAGGAGAAGTCCACAGAAAAGTCCCTTGCTCGCTCCGACACAGTCCACCGGTCCTGTTGGTGCTGCACTTCCATCTGGCCCTCCAGCAGTGTACCGACTGTAAGAATCCGTTCCCATTTCCCATTCTTGCTGACTTTCTTCACCTTCCTCATTGTTCCTGGAGGCATCCATTCTACACAACAACCAGCCAGAAAAAAAAAATAAACGAATGAACGATGAGCGAGTTAACGAACTAGTCAGTGATGGTGGCATGAAAAGTTGCGTTCACACAGAAAAAACAAGCAAAAGTTTCTCATTCGCATGAGTTAAATACCAAAAAAAGGGTACCAGAACGCCGACACTAGGGACTAGAGACAAATGAGCGTAGATTTTTCCTTGTAGCAAAGGAAATAGAAATTTTCCTTGTACAACGAATCTCATCGTATCTCAGGCTGATCATATGAACACACGACATAGTACTATATTATGCATATAGTAGAAAATTCAAGGAAATTTACCCCTTGTTTGGCATGCTGCGACCGATATTTCTCCAAATGATGAAGACAACTGCAGCCGCAATCAAGCTGTATTCAATGACAACAGGGAACAAGTAAGGGGCAGCATCATTCACAATGGTTCCCATGTACACGTATCTCTCGCAAGTGATATTCACTGACAATGGGGTCCCGGTGTCAAAAGTTTTCGGTGCTGGCGAAGGAGTTGGGGTTCTTGCCAAGCCGAGACTACCACCACCCATTCCATAGTTGTTGCTCATGCTGTTGTATGAATTCATGTTGTCCAGGTCTGGAGAGGCGGTGGTTGTGGCCGATCGATTCCAAAATCCTAGTCTTGCACCGATCAATCGGTTGCCCTCTGAAATAGACAATGTTGTTATATTCATTTCTACTTGAACATTCAAAGATTGAGAGATTATTGCACTTTGCGTGTATATGAACACGGTATTATTTTCATCATAGTAGTCAAAATATTTATATGACCAATTAATTGACAGAATATAAATAATTCATAACAACATATCTAGAACAATTTCTTACCCTTGATCATGTAATCCTCGGAGTATCCATTGGTGTTCTTGGTGATCTCTTTAAAGCATTCCCGCACCAAAATCCTAATCCACACGCACAAGTTCGTGGCGACAACATGCATCAATCCAAATCGTGCAATGATCTTGAATTTGTGAATCCTCAGCTAAAAGCGCGAGAACCAAGAAACATTCATGTTTTTTTTAAACACTGCTTTCACATCGATTCAGTCTTTTTTCAGTTTTCATTCAAAGCTTGATTACCAATTGTGACACATCATCATTGAGATGGGTACATACCCTCGAGTTGATGAAGATGAAGTACATTTGCATGAAAGTGAAAATCAGCTGCAGAAGGGGGTTTACACCTCGAAGGATGTTGTAGCAAGAGGACCCAATCGGGATCTCAAAGAATGCTCCAAGTTCCAATCCAATGTAAATCATCGCACCGAGGCCAAAAGCTGGATAAAAATAATATATATGTTCACAGTTAAAAGAATTGTATCAATATTATGGTTTCGGGATGGACATACAGACGAGTTGCATGACCTACTCTTTTGCTATTAATCCAACTTTTTTAATTGGCAGAGCAACATTTAACCGTTTTGCATGATGACTTGCGTTTGATCATCCATGAATAAATTTCTTTCTCTATTAGAGTACTTTGTATATAAGTCCCATTATGGTAATTATAATGCAATTATAATAGCTAACCCAATATTAAACGCGATCCCAAGCTGCTTTAGTCAAGCACTACTTGTTTTAGTGCATAAGTATTTATACTGTAGAGAAAGAAATTAAAAGGTCTGTGGTATAAGCAACCACACATTTAATGATAATTACTTTCTCCTTTCCTGGCCGCCCAAATATGGATATTTATAGCATTGATTCTATTCTGAAAACGTACAATGCACTACCATACGTTTACGCTTATATACAAAAGTTCCACATTCTGCCCACTATCTATTTTCACGATGTGTTTAATAATTTCGCATTTAACTTTTGCAGACCCACATTATTTCAAAGATCCACTTGCCGCCTGTTAAGACTATTTGGTTATGGCAACATGTTTGCAGACTTATATTCATATTTCATATTAAACATTACATTCAACAAAGAAACGAGCCATGACGAAGCCAGCTTTTCCCTTCACATGAGAGATACGGAAACCCACTCCGTAAATTTTTAAATAATCATCATAATAACAAGACAGGAACCGTGGTGCGGTCCTTGTGGAAGCCCAAGAGCTAGTCGTAATAATAATAATAATAATAATAATAACAATAACAAGAGCAATAATAACATGAAGATGATAATAATAATAATAATCACATTTATAACTGAAATACAATTCTATTCTCTTTCTCTCTTATATACCCGGATATTATATAGTACACTGATACATAGTGATGATAATAACAGTAGAGCGCTAGTATGCTTGGATGAAGACAACGAAAGGAGAAAGTCTTTGTGTGATGCGTGCATACACAGAGAAAAAGAGGAAGGCAGCCAGCAGCAAACAACACCGTCATCATCATCATGATCATAGCTATGGCCATATTTTCACCACAAAATTCCACTCATGCTTTCTCCTTTTTTGCATGGATTTTCTTCTTTCTCAACAACAACTCAACTTGGCTTCATGGACAAAAAACATGAACTCCCTACTTCTACTTTACACTCTTTTCTCTCTTCCTACTACATCCAAAAAATAATAACAACAGCAGCAGTACAAAAATATTCTGCTCTGCGCTCTCTGCCTGTCTATCTGCTCCCTAACGGTTAGACAACTACAAACTACAACTTACCAAGTGTTCCCATTCGGAGGAAAAAGGATCCATGGGCAGTGTCACTTTGGCTCGTCTTAGGTTTTTGGCTCTCTTTGGCAGATGTTGTGGCCGACTCCGCAGCAGGTTTTTCTTGGCCTTGTGAAGGTGGTTGAGCAGCCGTTGATTCTGCTTCTCCAGAGCCATCATTGAGATTCACATCTTTCGCGTCACTCCCCTTCCTCACTCCCTTTAGCATGCTCTACACGCAGCAACAAACAAGAAACAAAAAATATTACATTTTTCCAATTTCGCCAGAGAAACGTTGTGCGCTTACAGTGATGAGATTTCATTTCTTGCGCCAAGTTCTTTCTTTTCTCTTGATAGTATTTACAGCTTTCAATTTTTATAACGTGCGATATTACTAAATAAGTTAGTGAACTATAAGTAGGTATTCATATTTGAAAGAGAATGTCGTTGATTTCTGTACATAACTTTTACAAAGTCAAGTTAATGTTTTGTATGTTAACTTTTGATTTTCCGTTCGAAATACTTATGAGAGCTTCTTTTACTTTAACTTAATAGGGTTTAATATAACTGGTTAAATGACTTATTCAAGATTTCTAGCTGAAGCAAAAAAAGTCTTATGCATACATATTACAGTACGTATTAAATTTCATTAATGAGTCATTCAAGGATCATGGAATATTACATCGTTCATCATCATCATCATCATCATCAATATTATTACATCATCGCCACCGTATCTTAATGGAAGGTATTAAGTTGCGAATTAAGACTGCTTATAACTTTACAACCCTTGGAAGATTTTTCTTCCAACTATTTCTTATTCCTAGTTGAAACGTTGATGAAGCGTCTGTTAATGGAACTCCATTGTGATTATTATTGGAAGTCATAAAGCATTACGTACATTAATCTACAGTGTATATTATCTACTGCAAAGCTGGCTGAATGAAAATCAGCCAAGATGAGTTGCAGACTGTTTGACAGTTTTTAGAGAGAAAAAGCTCTGAAAATGTCAAAAGAGGAAAAGGTGAAAGTGGCAAGGAATGAGGAGTTTCTTTTCATCTTCTTTACTTTGATATAACTACTTTCCAGCTCTATAAATAGTCAGAAAAGCTACTTTTTTTATCACACAGCAGCACAACAACAAGGGACTTGGTTTATCCATCACTGGTCATATTATATTAGATATTAGATTCCTTGTCTGACACAGAACAGTCACATGAGATGAAACTAACAAAAAATACGAAATGGGAAAAGTGGAAAACGGATGAAAATTGAGAATAAAAGAGAGAGAAAGATGACTATGACATGAAATTGACATGGCAGATTGCGCACAGACAAACGCCAGTATTTTGTTCTTTCTTTTTCTCCGGAACAATTCTGTCTGTGAAAAGTGAAACAGAAGAAAAAAGAACAGAGCATGTCGAAACCATATATATTGCATTATGGGTTTTCTATTCCCCACAATAATATGATATGTACATTGTTAAGATGAAACACAATCTCATTTATATGTTTATACAAAGCACATCATATAACATACTGGTTCCTACTGTATCATATCTGGTATCATCAAAACTATAGAAAGACAGACATCAAACAGCAATAATTGCACATTCTTTTTTCTGCAAAAGAAAAAAAAAACTATTCGAAACGGGGACAGAAAAAAATAGAAAACAAAATAACGTTGATACATTACGAGAAAGAAAATACATTATAGTTCTATTTTCATCTTGAACATTTCTCATCAAGCGGAAATTTAAATGAATTCCGGACAGGAATAAATAGAGCAGAGGGGCCCTTCAAAAGTAAAACGATGAAGGTTTAACTTAATATGTAAAAAGATTGGCAGTCCGGTGAAGGATGATGATCTGTAATGTAATAATGGTGTATCTTGTACTTGTAGTGGTAAATACTCAGTATAAAATTGAATATTCAACTCATGCATAAAACACAGTATCATTTCATTGAAGACTGTCATTTTTGGCTTTTTTTTTGTGAAAGTGTTGTGAAATGTTTTCATGTTTTCACTTAAAATGGTTAAAAAATAGTTGCTCTTAATTTTAGCAATTCTTTCTTGTACAGGTTTTTAGTATGAAAAGTTAGCTCCAATGCTTACATGTTCACTTAAACTATTTCTACCGTTGAATTGCTAGGTAATGTGGTAAAAGCCTAACTTTTGCACAACTACCGACGTCATCATGATAAATAGGAATTTAAAAAAATTTGCATGATCTTTTTTCAACTCTAGGCAATTCGGCATTGTAGAGAGTAATGTAATAGAGGATTTATCCAATATTGCAAAAGTATGCTTGCTTAATCCTTACATTCAGTTTAGAAAGTTATGAAAAATTGGAAGGGATGTCACGTCAGCACTACTTCTTTCTTCAGCAGGCAAATTTTATAGATTCATTTCACATCCACATCAGTTTCTTTTCTCTCTCCCTGTTTGGAAAGCAGGAAAAGCTAGGCAAAAGTTTCGCTTACCACTTCTTACCAATGCCAGCTTACTTTTCCTCTCCTCACGTAGGGAAAAAAGTTTAATCGTTCAGTATCAGTCATTGCTGATATAAAATGCAACTGTCAGAACTAACCCAGCTCAAAACATGCTCGTTGATTATGGTATTTGCTAAGGAAATAAAGTTTTTTGGCGTGCAAAGCAAGGAAAACATAAAGAATAAAATTGACGCTGCTCGTTTAACCGATTCCTTTGAAAATATGGATGTGATATATCCCACTAAAATGAACGCATACATGAGCAGGCACAGCACCGCAATCCCAATCTCTTCATCATCATATAGAAGGTAGTCTACACTATACACCACTACTCATCCCGCCGTTTGAATATTTCAGAAGTGAAGGAAGAAGCTTACCATTATCGCAGTCAGTGACCCAAAGCGCGATTTATTTTCCACTAAAAATTTGGCTATTACGAGCTATAAATTTAATGAAATTAATGCTAATGACGTTTTTATTGCTACTAATACACTACGTGGAAGGGTATGGATTCAGCGAGAACGTACTGAAATTTGCAGAGCAGTAATTAAGTTTGCAAGCCAGAAAGTAAGAGTAGCGCAGCAGTACGGCAAAGAGAAGAGACAAAAGGATAATGAGAAAATATGCGTTCCTGGCATCCATGCTATTCATGCAAATAAGTATACATAATGTACATAATAAACACATCATCAACTACATTGTTAAACAAATAAAGGTTTTTTTTTTCTTCAAATAATAAAAAATAAAATGCAAAGAAAATCAATAAAAATCAGGGTACAAACCTCACTTGGAAAGTTTGGATCTAGTCTTTCTCGTTCGGCTAATTCATACTTGCCTTTGTGACGGCTTTCCTACAAGAAGAAGAGTATGAGGGCGTAAAATACAGTACAGAAATTATATAGGTATTACTATTCTATTGCTACTTAAATTACATTTAAAAACATACATATTTATAATACCAAAATCGAGACAACAATATAGTTTTAAAATATATGAAAAATAACAATAGAAACCATCAGCTAAAGAATGAGAAAAAATAAATTATTTTCATTCAATCAAATCTACTACGAAAAGTAAACAAGCCAAAAGTATGCATACAAAAATATTTTCTCCCGTTTTACAATCAGCTCTAAATCCCTAAAAATGCTTAATAATATGTTTCTACACACAGAATAGACACTGTAGTTCTACTTTAAGCAAACACAGGCAGAGAAATCAGTCAGATTGAATTGTAAGAAAAAAGAAACCAAAAGTCTCTGCCAGACCATCTCTACTCTACATTTAACATTCATTCATCTTCGTCATCAACATATATCATCTACGAAACAACGTTTAATACACATTCTTTTGAGAAAAGTGAAAAAAAATACGTCTGCTTAGTGTGTGTGTGTGTGTGGTGAAGAATGGAAGTAAAAAAAGGTAAAGGAACTCTCTCGTAAAAAATAGAATGGAATTTTATACCCAATCTATCCGACCCTTTCACATTTTTTTCTTACACAGCAGTAGTAGCAGCACGACAGTGGCAGCAGAGGAGCAACGGTGGTAGGAATCATCAAATATTAAGAAAACGTGCAAAAGAAGAAATTCCATAACCGAAACTGTCTACTGTAATACACGCTCCTCCACAATGAAGTAAAAAAGAAACCATGAAAAAAAAAGACATTTCACTTTATATTATGCACAAACATGATACACAACTTGTTTAACATGGTGAGCGAAAAAAGGAACTTTTTAGGTCGCCTCATCTCTAAACCTTTGAAAGACTTGAAGTACTACTACACAGTCAGCTCTGCATCTGTCTTAAAAATTAATCTTCCAACAAACGCAGCAGCATTCGTCTCATTTCATTCTGTGAAGATTATTCTTGAGGAAAAGAGCAAACAAGGGATAAAACTATAATATATATGGCTCAACCTAGTTGAACTCGATATAGTAGTAAAAGCAGAGAAAGTTGTATACTACCACCGCTTTTTTCTATCATCATCGTCATCATCATCATCGTTCAACAATATTATTATGCATTCATACATATGCATACATACTAAAGTGAAAAAATAATATTGTGTACATTTTTATTGTGCAAGTATGAGGAAAAATATTACTTGTTCTGAAAAGTTTTCGTTACTTTGTTGCTTCATGTTGTATTTTTTTAGGAGGGGAGATGTACTACAAGTGCATTTTTGGAAGTATGAAAATCAACGTGAAAAACTTGTAAATACCTATACGTTAGATGTGCGCCTATGGAGAGACTGAATTATATTTTACATCAACAAAAAATAAACTTTCCTTTCAGCCGTGTCACCACAAACAGCACTTTGAAATGCGAAACTTTTTCATTTCATTACACTCTGATATAATATGCAATAATAAAAGAATTACTATTTATTTGTTTACTATTTATATGCTTTTGATGGCTTTATAGTTCCTTCTAGAGATTGCGTATTCTCGAATGATGAGGAAATATTGTAAGGTAGATAACAAATTACATAAAACTATTTTTTACCGCAAAATGACACATGAAACGTGATTGATTAAAACTAGTAAAAGTAAACCACAGGACGGATTAAAGAGAGAAGATGGTTAACTAAAATGATTTGTTTCGACCTATTACTCAACAGAGCACAAACAACCAACTGAAGTGTCCAGTCTGCCTTTTGTCATCTACGTGCGTGGGTAGCTACTTACATGGAAGCAAATAACGATATCCTGTGTAGTACTGTCACTTTTGTAAAAACCTGTGTTTGCGCACATCGTCAATCTGTTGTTTTGCAATTCGTAAAAAATGACGAGCAAAAAATTACCCGAAATGTTTTGTTCTTCTACACCACAAAAAGGCTCATAGAATAGATATTACCTAGCTATCCTGGGTTTATATAACATTTCCCAAGTTAATCTTGCTTTGATCTGGCAAATCACACACAGCGGGAACACAAAAGCCTGTTCTCTACTATTAATTCCTTCCTTCCATTTCCAAAAAAGTTAATTATACACTCCAATCACGTAACACATAAAAATAAAAGCTTCCTTATAAAAGGGATACTTATGGATATTTATATACCTAAATATATTTTATATTAGTTTACACTACATCGCATTCCTTCAGGCTAGCAAAAAAACTCTTTTTTTATAAAAAAAAACATAGGCTTTCCTCCAGGGAAAAATCCGGTTTTGTTTCTTGTTTTCCTCTGTTTCAAAAGTCTGAATGTGGAGAGCGCTCCGCCGAGAGAAAATACTATTTGTCGCATCCCGTCTCAACAGGATATTGATAAATTAATGGGTGCCTTGTCTAAAAGGAAACGGGATAGTAGCAAAAGTTGAACTGCAAAAAAAAATCTGTGCACTTGTGAACATAAGAAAGCGTATGGCAGAAAAAGCAATGTTACATTTTCCTACCAGTTGTCTCTAGAGTAGAAGTAGTCTCCCTCGAAGTAGAATTTCAATATAAAGTGTTATATGCTTAACATGTAATATGCCGAAGTGAAAGTAAAACTGAAACGGAATCGTTTTACGAAACGGCTTTTAACGATGCATAATGCTTTTAGATGCAGCTATAATAATATAAATTTTTATCGAGTCAGCGAGGCGAGGCATGTTTTCATAGAAAAAAAATCATTTTTATCGCGTTTCTAAAACATGCGTATTTTTTCCTCTCTTGTTCAAAACGAAAAATGTAATACGAATGCATCATTGTATATATGAATACAAAATATACTCATTCAAGGCAGAACTAGTGAAGGAGCGAAAACATATTCTGGAAAGAATGATAAATGATTTATGCGAAGGTTTTGTAAATCTTGTGAATAAGTGCGTCTCTAAAATTGCAACGAAATACTTGAGTCAAATTCACGTTCGTACACATGATTTAATATTTTAAACAGAGAGGCAAGCGGACAGACAGATCAAACCTGTAACGAAATCATAGCTCCCTGCCGCCTAATAAATGTAACGACGTTATCTAACCTCAACGACTACGATCGTCATCATCTTGATTATGATTCTGATGATGATCGCTCTGACATGAGCTTCTCCAAGAAAAGGAGAAGAGGAAAGGCATGACTGTGATTTGCAAATATAAGAAATGCATACGAGGATGATGTAAAAAAAGGGAAAAGCGCTTACTTGAAGAAATGACTGTTTCCTTTCACCCGACTTGCTGGCAGCAGCATCCGTAGCAACTTCCTCATCCTTTTTGGCTTCCTTGTCCTTTTTCTCCTTGTTTCGTTGTCTTTTCTTTTGAGACGAGTCATGGAGCAGGTAGCAGAACACATAGAGGAAAAAGAGAATACTTCCTCCGTACAAGTAGGTGAAGATAACCTGCCATGTTTCCCACGAACATTGTCAACAGCAGAGGAGCACCAGACCATCAGTAACAGAGCGGCACAGCGATGAACAGCCAAAGTGGGAGTTGTTCACGACGAGCAGACACGACCCAAAATATATAGTTTGTTTTTACGGTTTTTTTTGGAAAGGGATCAGATCCAGCGTTCCAGTGGCAAAAAGTCAAGAAAACGATAGGAAACGAGAAAAGAAGACAAAATGGAATTAGAAACTGTGAACAAGCTTAACTTGATACTTTTACTCAAGCACACCGAAAATGTGTACAGGAGTACAGTAGCAACTCGAGTAATATGAAGTGTTTGCAATTTTTTGTTACCGTCAATGGAGTAAGCCTACCAAAAAGTTCAAGAGAAGTGCTCGTCTTCATATGCTATCACTCCTCTCCAAGAATCACATAAATCTCTTTTCTTCTCTTTTCCAACGGCATACATGTTTTTCTCACTTTACAAGATTATGAAAGAGTTTTCTTCTTCGTCTGGTAAATTGATTTTAAATGAATAGTATACATGAATGAATCATGTTCTATCTACTACTTACACAATACATCTACACACAGTACTTGACAACTTTTAATCTATGAACCCTAATAACCAGTATTCCAGATTTCAGCTCATTTCAGATACACAACTCATAAAACTATTTCATCAGGGAACGCGTAAGGTCATTAACCTCCTAAAACGAGAAAAATTTCTCTAGCCTTGAGTAAAGTTAAAATCCTGGAGCGTTTTCTCTGAAAAAGAATCAATTACACTAGTTGACGATTGGCAGGTGAGGGAACAACCAAACAACGACTGATATTTTTCTTGACACAATCACTGATATATACCTATACACATTCTGTGTAGAAGTTACGCAAAATTGTATCCAATTCAAAAGACAGACGCTCAAAAAGTCTTTCTATTCTCATAACGAATGTAAAGTTTTTATGCATAGAAAACAATATTATTACTGTTATTATTAAATGCATCTATGGCACTGATGTTTCGAAAAGATTTTACCAAGCATAATATTATGTATTGTATTGTACGTCACCATGATGGTCTGATAATGATCAAACTTGAAATTATATTGACAATTTTCCCCTTTCTTTTCCTACCAAAATGCTATCTTCATCACCATCTCTTTACACAATAGCATTGGTAAGTTTCAACTCAACCAAGTTTCATAAAGTGTGAATCATTAGAAGCAATTGATTGTTCATAGCCGTATGGAGGCGCACCAGCACCACCACCACTTGTGTTCGTGCCACTTACTTAATAATGAAGATGACACGAAGGAGAAAAGGAAAGTCAGTCACACAAAAAAGACGCCGCATCAAAGAACCATCATGACTAGCTGTGTTTGTTGTACCGTATGGTATAATATGACTTAAAAAGAGGTTGCGACATTAGACACAACACGGACGCAGTTGGTGCACCGAGTGGTACAAATTTCAAGTCTCCCTCGTGTTTCTTTCCTTTTTAGACCATTTTATTCCTGTTACGGCTGCAGACTTGGGTAAAATCTCGAATCGTGGGTCTAAAAGAATTATATCGGCATACAGCAAATAAACCTTTTGAAAATGTGAGGCGAAACTCTTAATCGAGTTAATAAAAGCTGATTAACGCATCTTCAACAAATGCAGTAGTATGTAATAGTAACACTACTGCTGTCAATTCTGGAAAGTTACATTTTCCTTTCAGTGAATTAAGGAATCAGCTCTGCGCATCTTCAGTCTCTAAAAAAACATGCCTCACTCTACAATAAATATTTTGCTTAAAAACGATTGTATTACTGTTTAGTCGATAAAATCGGAAATGTTTGTAGGGGTACGTACTTGCAAATACTTCATATTACTCTACACATCCCAAATATTGGGACCAACTCAAGCATCATCTAAAACTGTTAAACTGAAACTGCTACAAAACACTCAAACTTACCTCAAAGAAGTAGAGGGGAACATTGAGGGTGATCACTTCAGAGAGGAGGAATGCCAAACAAACAATCACTGCGAGTTTGCAATATAGGGCACTCGTAATGATGAATAGGGATGTCCTGCAGACAAAATACATAAAAAGAGACAAAGATAAGTACCATCATCATCAACAACATAGTCATCCGTATTATTTGTGGAATTGTAAAAGTATGTGATATGAACATGCTAAAGTCGACGTAATGTGTATGAATGGCGTTTCTAAGGAAATCACCTTATATAATAATATATACCAAACAGGCTTGCTCTGCTCGCCAAAACCACCACCACCTTGTTTTCCGACTTTCCGACTTCGACGACTACTTAAACTAATGTGAAAAGTCAAGGGAAAGGGAGAAAACTGACTTTCTCTTTCTGTGTGTGAGAGCGATAGAGAGTATGCTTGAAGGTACAAAATGCCTCAAAATGTTTGACTACTATTTCCTCTTATCATCGATTCAGCCCACACACGATTCTCATTTATAACTGATGCTAAAAAGGCTTCTATGAAGTAGCAAGAAATACACAAGTATTATTATTATTATTATGGTTTTGTGACTTCTTGTTCCTTTAGCAGGATGCGAGTATGTGTGATTCGAGCTTTTGAAAAGCCTGTGCAAAAGAAAGGACGATGATTCCGCTTTCTCCGCTTCACTGAATCAAATTGCGTACTGACAGGAGAGATAGTGGTAGTAGGTATGTATGTATTAGTAGGTTGTTCTGCACACGTACAATTTCAACTTCCTTCCTCTGATTTGCTTCTTTATCTTATGAATACCAAGATATACATGCAGTACTTTGCTTTTGTATCATCATCCCGTGTCCTGATGACGAGGCGCTTATTCTCGTCTCTGTGCCTTTTCTTTCCTTCTTGACATGCACACATGCCTGCTTGCTCTTTAGAATGTCACTAAATAACCCATGCATGCATATGCTTGCAAATGTGTGTTTATGCTTATTGCTGTGTACACAAGTCTGTTTGATTTGCTTGATACTCAATTATGAGGCTGTCTGTTTTCATTGACACTGTCAAAAGGAAATGTCATGGTTTTAGCGTGGAAATGCACAAGAAGCCCTGTCCTTAGGTATACGGTGTGAGCCTGTTTACATGCAAATATTATGTGCATAAATGTACATATTCATTGCTCAATTATAGCAATAATAATAGAACTACCTATTCAGCATAATCTTCTTCGTGGAATCAATAGCTATCGCAATCAACACATACTTGTCACCCGTGAATTCTTGGTTTTCGGTCTAATTATGAGTAGCCTGTGTGAAACGAGTTCACGCAAAGAAGCGCTCTAATAGACACAGAAACATGAGCAACTGCATTTTGCAGAGAACACACATTAACCTGACATCTCTAACAAAGTGCTCAAAGATTGATGATTTAATTCCATTTTATTGAAAACGGTGAAGCGAGAATAAAACTCATTTTCACGAAAATTTACTGCCGTACTGCACATCCATCTTGTTTCTTTGCAAATAACGAAGAAACATATATCTATAGTTTATTTCTCTAAGAAACAAATTATTGTTTGTATATGAGCTACCTGAGCTTATTTTACTTTTTTGCTCAACATTTGCCATTTTCTCAAAAATACAATATAGTAGTTCTTGTACGGTTAAACAATAGTTCATCTATCAGCTCTTTATCTAGTAGTGTATATCTATTGTAATCTTGTGATATATATTTCCACGTGAACAATATTACAGGCTGAGTTCGACTTGTTACTTTATTCATTTTTAAGGCACCTTCGTGCCTGCCTCGGTGCATGCTTTGTCTACATTTCATTTTTTATTCATTGCTTGAAAAGGATATTATCCATTTTTATTGCAATTCATGACTACGAGTACATTCGAAAGCTAAACTTATCGCATGCAAAGACTCAGTATAGGAAGTGTGTACCTATTTTTATTTATCGTTTAGACGAAGAACAATGAACCTATTTTGTATGTGTCGGGAATAGCTTGTTTGCTAGTTGAAGTCGAAACTGGTCAACTAAATACTATAATAACAAATACATGTAGAATGAACTACACATCGTTGCTATTATAATATAGTTTTCTATTTACTATTTCCCTCCTTCTGACTAGTAATAAATGCGTGAAAAGGAAGTAGAGAAACTATTTATTATGCACGTACATACATATTATGTAACACGCATCTATGGAGGGATCCTCATCACCAAGGCAAAAATAGACAGGTATAAAGTCTATTTATGGTGAGGAATGTATGGAGTAAAAACTCGACTATAAAACAGTGCAAAACGACTCGGATGATAGAGTTGAGGCACGAATCGCTACAAATATTTTACAAAGTAGCACGTCTCACATTCCAATGATACTTTTAACAGAAAGGGAAAAGAAGATGGGCAATTTTTGCTTCTTTCATAATATCTGGCACAGACAGAGACCGTGTTATTGCCCTCACAAGAATTGACCAAGAAGTCCAGTGGGGAAAAAGGGAGAGAGAGAGAGAAGGAAAAAGGTGAAACCATCATTCAAACACCAAACACGGCAGGCACACTAGTACTACTACATAAATAGTAGCCATGAGTTTTAAAAGCATCACACACACACACACACACACGCAGTAAAGGAAAGTGAACTGGAACGTTCAACTTCGTAAACTTTTACTCGACCATAATAATGAACATAGTGTGTCTCTAGAGGGATTAGCCTATAATTCGTCGACCACACACCATAAAATACTTGTTACCTCTGAAGCGGACTACTTCCTCACCTTGTGTAATGTGTGGACTGTTCAAACACGCGTTATGCACATATTTATATAAGTATGAAATATTATTCTTTAATATCTGTATAGCCACTCGAACGTAATGAAAACAACATTTCCAAATGAAAATGCAGTTTTATGTTTCTTTAAATATGCTGGAATTCAGAGAGAGAGATAGAGAGAATGAGAGTCAACTATGTAAGGCTATTGCTCAAAGGAACAACATCACATCCATTTTAATATTTTCTTGTTTAAAAAAATTAATTAAGAGACAAATACATATATGCCCACCCTTTCAGAGGCAATTCCAACCACGACATCGTGTTGGATCCACACTGTAAAAACTCTCACAGATTCACAAATTTGTGTGATTATTAGATCCAATGTATTTGGCTCTGGACATCGACACGAGCCTCAACTCCATAACAATAGGGATACGCAGAGCACTAATGTTTAAACTGTATGAATCAACGGAAGTAGAAAGAGTACATGACTTGTTTAAAAAGTGGTTTCCCAAAGCACAAGATCCCTTTTCGTGTCTTTTCTCAAATTTCCATCCTTAATATGCACCAATAAAACACAACCAGTGTCAACCACGATAACTCTAAGCCAACAAAATCCAGATTATGTTTTACTAGCACATAAGTTGCACGAGTTACAAGGGTGATGGTTACAGAAAAAAGATGTGGAATTTGATTAGTTATGCTTAAAATGACACCAGTTGTTGACAGAGCTCCAGAATATATTTTTTAAAGGATTTTAGCACCAGCAACAAATAAAAAATGCAAACACCAGTGGCAGCAACAACCCTGACACTTCACCACATGCAATAGGCCAATCCACGCATGGACGCTGTTCGGACTCAACTAAAAGCTCATTGATGGCTTGCAAAACATGAATACTCACTTGCTGTTGGCGAACGCAAAAACAGTGTCCCTATCCGTCGTCCACCTCGCATTGACGACCACGACAGTAGTCACTAGTCAGTCAGTATTATTAGTCGCAAAGCAACAAACAAACAGTGAAACAAGTTTTTTTTCATGTCCATGCAAGTAGATACATACATACCAATATGTACATATAATATTATGCAAAAGGTAATACTTAGAAATATATCATGTAGTACTTTGGCATTATACATGCATCAATAATAGCATATATGTTACATGTTGATTAGGTTGATTACATTTGCATGGACTACTCTATTCAGTTTTTTTCCTGAAAGGAAAAGAGGAATTGATGTAGACTGGTAGTAATGTGAGCAGTGAGCAACAACAAAAAACTAATGTGCAGTTGAAGAAAAGCCCTTTTAGTGCCTATCGTCGACCCCGCTTCTCTCTTTCTGATATAATCATGTATCACATGCGTTGTTGCATAATGTGTGCTCTCTCGTCAATAATCATAGTGTAGCAGCGCTCATAACTTTATATGCTTGTTTCGTTGGTTATCGTTCATGTTTGCGATTTTATATTGCTGCTGGACAAAAACGTTCCACTCAATAAGAGTTTAAATGAGAGCGAGCAAGAAAGAGAGAGAGAAGTAATGGTTTTTTGTAATGACATGATATTCCACCACCGCAACCACCGCGTGCATTCCAAATTGAAGCTATAAAATAGTCGAGCGACTACTACTTGCTGTTCTTGTTGTTATGCAAGAGTGCGAGGAGTGCAAAGAACCTACTACTAACAAAAAAAAATAGTTGCTTACACCAGCCCGACCATATACTAACAAATACAAAACCTAGATAACCATATTGCACGGGGTACGAAGGTATGCATAAAAACCTCTTAGATAAGCCAAGCAAGTGCCCAATAGTTTGCTCCTAGCACCCTGACGAAAATGCTAATCTGTCAATAACATAGACAAAGGCCACATGGAGGATACGTCAAAATATATAGAAATACCGTCTTTAAAAAATTGGTCTCACAAAAAATGGCATGCCTCCAAGCGAAACTTGTCATTTCCTAATGCATTCCTAGCATATATTTGTAAACATATAAGTTTATTATGGTGTACAGCGCATAGGCACACACAAAATATGAAATATGTTATTATTATTTCATACGACATGTGTAGTGTGTACTCTATATTAAATAGACATGCGTTTATTAAATTCACCCTTTCCCAACCACACTCTGGTACATTTCATCAAAGTGTAATATACAGTTGGCTCCTATATACATACGCATATATTTACTCCAGCGTAATAATATTATGTACGGATGGTGGTAAAGCATTTTAAATTTATCCTGTACATGATGTGCTGTAAACCACGTTGTTGGTTGCTTTTGTCGTCGTTGCTGAGGAATGTGAGAGAGCAAGTCTGTCAGTCAGTCAGTCGTGGTCGTTGTCGTCGTTTCTGAAATTGCTATGTGAAAGGCACGAGCTTTATTATGTGAGCTGCATGTGTGTGTGTTTATGTTGGAATAGTGCGAAAGTAACATGAATTTTCATATTACACGGACAAAATGAATAAATCGAATATGACTCTCTCTCTCTCTCCAACACTTTCAAAAGTACCATAATGGAGAGAATAGGGAGCGTGATGGATGGAATTGGAGTGAAGTAGAAGACATGCACGAAACAAGATGACGTCTAAAACTAATGCATTTTGCTTCTTTTAGGCTAAACATATATTATTTCACTTGCAATCCAAATCGGCGTGACATATACCAACTAGCCGTTTGGTTCTCATCACGAAAATTTTCTGCACTTGGGTTACACTTTGTTTTATTTTTTGCGTCAATTTAACGGCCAATATACACAGACAATGACAATAATAATAATTATAATGGCAAAGTTACTAGTAATCCAAGTAGAAACAACAGTCGAGAGCCGAACACAAGAGAAAACATAAATAGTCAAATTTATTAATGTTTTCCTTGTCTACTTACTAAAAAGACAGTATATCTCCCTTTCTGCCTGTCTGTCTCTAATTTACAATTCACTTTATTCAATGTAGGCCGTAGAATGCTTCATCCATGATTCGGGATGATGGCAATGTGATGATGATGCGAAGGAGAAATACGCCTGCGACCAGCACCACCACAAAATAGATTAATAAAACACTGCAGAAAACTCTGATTAGCATTTATATGCTAAAGGACCTTAACCCCTCCAGTTCTTCTCATCTCATTACAGCCTACTTCACAAGAACAACAGGGAAAACATCATATTTATTAAGTATGCATGTATGCTTGTGCTGCTGGTGCTATCCGTACTCGTTTCTTGAGTCAACCAAAATGGATAGTGAGGGGAGGCATTTCTCGCTTTTCCTTTTTTGCATCTTATAAATATTTTAGAGACCAATATTAGAACTACAACAACTATACACTTTCAAACCACCGTTTATTCTTTAACTACGACTGGAGAACTAGTTGAATTACACACAACAAGACAAAACTTTTTGCCAACGTTGTGTACACATGAGAGAAAAAAGTACATTTTCATGCTTGCATTGGTGTTTTTAAGAATAAATTTTAGGTTCGCCCATCACTAAGGTGTATTTTTTATTTGAAAGATGCTTCATAACTGATTTCTTCATAATGCACATGAAATGAATCAACAAAATTGTGATGTACTACATGTTGACGAAGGACAACAGCATCATTTCATGTTTATGATTTGTTTAGATTCACGTTTGCACATGAATAATTTTGATGACTGATTTTATTATATGATTGATAAATATTTTACATTTGTGAATCTAGAATCAGTATCTAAATTCTAAATCCTGTATCATCTCTTGACTTTTCATGAAGCGTTTACTTTTATCAGTATGTGCTTGCAGACTAAGTGACAACATGATTGCACTAACGAACCGCAAACTACTACATGCAGACAGAGTGGGTGAGAGTAATGAACATATTTACATAAATATGCTACTGTATAGAATCCATGTAGGTATATACATAGGTATCCAACACCTACTCCCACTGACGTAAGTGAAAACACAGTGATTAACACGATGCCCGCTGTGTTTTAAGCATATTATGTAGTTGGACCTGATTTAATTAGAAAACCAAAATATGGTAAAAATGTGTTTGCCTTCAAGATTATAGCGGAGAATGTGTTTTAAGATGACGTGACCATCCGGCAGAATGCATGAAAGCGTGTAAGCGGTTTAAAACGTCACGGACCAATGCCTATGTATTTATGTTTTTACTAGCACCTGTGAAATACAATCAAGCTTGAAAAACACAAACTGGTCATTTATACGAATATGTATCAATAAATTAAATATACCATCTATTAACTATCAGAAGGGGTGAAATGCTACCAGCAAATTTTACCATCTTCATAATTTGTGAGACACCAAGGTAGGGAACTTCAAATATTCGAATAGTTAAATTATTGATATTAATACGATTATCACTGCTTTTCACCTATTAAGGACCATAATGTTGAGAAGAGTGTCTTCAGGCGGAGGGAGTGGAAACTCCTCCGGAGCAACTCCAGCGGGTCCAGACTGCTCAACAACAGTAACACTCTTACTCTTTTTTTCTTTCTTCTCCTTTTTGGGTTTCTCCTCTTTGGACTTCCCCTGCTTCTTTTCCGCGAGGGGAAGGGTGGCTGCCTCCGAGATCTTTTTGTAGCCTTCGACCTCGGACTCAACAGTTGCCACGTGGACCTGCTGTCCACCACCCATTGTTGCAGAACTGGCTATTGTACTCACCTTAATACACTTTCAATTTGAAGCGGCTTAAATGACCGCTTCAAAAATTATGCACCACTAAATTTACAAACAGTAATAACTTCTAGGCAATATTTAATATATTTTCTGTAGTATGCACCAAGCAAATTCGATGAACCGTTCACTGATACTATCAATTTATTATTATACAACTTCTCCAACTTTCCTGTTGGAAATCCAGACGAATCATTTGAGAGTATCGTTTACCAACTAAAATCACATAAAAACTAATTGAAGGTAGCAACTGTGTATGTTGTATGAGCGTTACGAGAAAATTGAGCAATAGCAATCAAGTTGAGTTGTTGAAGACTGGGAATGACTGACGAACAAAACGCGAAACAGTGGAGAACTCACTTTTAATCAAACATCCCTGTCAAAAATTGACATTACTTTGTTTCTCCTGTTGTTGTTGTTGTTTCTGCGCTGCAGAAAGCACCACCACTATCCACCAGACAAACAAGGCGGATGGCGATAGTAATAATAAAAAAGAGGAGAGAGTGAGGATGAATACGCCAATACGATGATGTGCCGAAAGAACAACAACAACGACAACACCACCGAGTTCGAGGATGCTACTGTCAAGAAACTACAGCTTCCTTTCTTCTCCCGTCTCTTTCTCTCTGTCTTTCTCTATCTTTCTCCCTTTCACACACACACACAGGCACACACTCTCTCTACTACTCTTTCCTCTTGTCTTCCACAGCACCAGCAGCGTTAGCAAGCTGTGCAGAAACAAAATGCTCAGAATTGGTTGGGACGACTAAGCCGAGATGATTATTATGAGAGAACGCACGGGAAAAAAGAGAATAGCGAGAAAAGCGAGAGACTGTGCGAGTGAGGAACAACAACAACTGCTAAAACCAGAGAGAGAGAGTCAGGGAGAGCGAGAATATTATATTGAGGATACGCTACAACAGACTACCACAACCGAAGAGAGAAGCGGAGCATAATACGTGTGTACTACCCCCGCCGTAGTCCTTCTAACATCAATATTACATGTTATACTAAGCATGTAAGGAGAAAGAGGAAAGGGAGAAAAGAGAGAAAACACAGAGAGTGGAATGAACGATACTACAGGATCGTCTTGATGCCTTTTCGAGAGCAAGGAGAAAAAAAGAAGCTGGGTATACGGAGATGGTGGTTGTTATTGTATGTAGGTAGAGTATAAATGGCAAAAGACGACTATGAAAGGAGACAAGGGTGAAACTGAAAATGGTTTCAATGTGTAATATATATACATATACATACACACGCACACAAAAACGCTTCTCTTACTGTAGAAAACAAAAAGCTGAAAGGGAAAGAGAGAAAGAAGGCAAGGGAGATAGAGAGAGAGAGATTGAGACTCTGTGGAAATGTATTGCTGCTCCTGTTACCATCTAGGAAAAGTAGGTATCTTCGTTTTATAATAATATAATAATATATGTTTCTTCTACTTCTTCTCCGTAACAAATTTGATGGAAAGAGAGAGGGAGAGAGCAACTCTGCGTCGGTCGGTTTTGGTTTAGGCTCTGGTCGGTCGGCCCTGCTTTAATATAACGACAACACCACCAGCTGCATTATTACACAAGTCCAAAACGACCAACATCATGATACTGACTGAAGTGAACGTGAGAGAGAGAGAGAGAGAGAGCGAGTGAGAAACGAGAAGAATTCGATATAGTGGAGGAGATTCAGAGTCCGCAGACTCCAGTTCCCATGGTTACACATACAGAAAGACTCCTTTTCCAAAAAAAGGATAATGCGCTAGGTTATGTTATGTTACGTCCTTTCGCACATAGGGATAGGCCCGTTTTTTTGCTATGCATATCTCAATGCATTGCTACACTCGTTTCACTTCCTTATTCTTTTTCTGCCTCCCATGCATGGATGCATGCACATAATGGGAAAAAGTGTGTAGGTATGACTATACGCAGGGTTAACACACTCTCAAAAGACACAATCTCCTGGAATGATATAATATTTCTCTGTGTAATCTTATGCCCCACCGCTGGTCTGTGCTGTTCCTTATTTCACTCCTTCCACCGCTTCCCAACCTCCACTATACTCTTATTGAATATTTGGAAAGAAAAAGAATGGTATGAAATGTTTTTTGACAGAAGGAACGTGATTATTTCCATTCAGTAACGCACTTATTCATGCAATGTGTGTACTTCTCTTTCGCTCCTGTGTGTACGTACTCTGATCAACTTTTTGTTGTCAACATTAACAACAAACTGCACACACACTTACATACCATACGAGTAGAAGAAGAGAGGGAGAAATGCATTTGAGGCAAGATCTAATATTTTGTAATAAATAAGAAAGGCATATAATAAGTATTGCTTTACTGCTGCCTTTACATTATTCCTTTTGATATTTTATTGAACAGAGAAAATAACATCTATAAAAGGGAGGGAGTAAGTATTAAATGGAGAATAGAATAATAATGCATTTAAGCATTTTCAGTGTAGAAGTTCAGACAGCGACGTCCTTCTGACATAGCAATAGTAGATATGTTCTGCTAGCATAGAATCAGCAAAGCGGTGGACGAGGCAAGCAGCCTCCTGGTTTCTCTCCGACAAGAAGGGTTTTTACTTTCCCATATACTCAGCAGTATTGCCATTACCACCGTCACCGCTCACACAGCAAGTTTTTTAAGCTCCCTTTTTCCTCTCTGACGAAACTAGTATAGTGGTAGCACAAGCACTACCTATGCCAACATAACAACATTCATCCCGGTTTTAGGAAAGACTCGGGATCACAGGAAAACAAGCTGAAAGACGCTCTCTTTCTACTTTCCCTATTTCTTTCACATTCAATTCCACTTATGTTCCTACTTCCGTCTTCTCTAAAAGCATAGAGAGTCATATAGGTACTTGTATACCTATGTATATGTTATGTAGTTATATATGGAGTAACATAAATGCATAAAAGCGACATGATGATGACGATAAGGGAGATGCTATATGTGTGTGTGCGTACACGTACAAGACGCAGTACTCGAAAAGTAGGCTTGCGAGGGAGAAAGAGAGGCAGCATTTTTACTTTTTTCAAAGTAGTGTTCCTCTGGGTAGTCATAGCCAGTTACTTTTTAGACAAAAGCCGTTTTTACTCTTATTTCAAAACTACAACGATTCCAGTGCCATACAATAATAACAGCTTTTCATACTTTGTTTCTCACTACTACTTGCTTTCCTGCCTTTATCCTGTTCCAGCGAGAGAGAAATGTGATGGCAGTAGAGTAGCTGATGGGTAAGACGAGGGAAGCAGTAGTTTCTCTTCACTTCTTTCTCACTGATCCTTTCATTGCCGGGTTCCCCAGAAAAAATAATTTTATTACCCTACTCCCAACATTATGACTCTAACAATCTAGCAGACACAGACACTCATGATGGTCTTGTACATAGTTTCTCTCCCTCCCGTGTATACACATACTCACACGCATATATATTCTGCTTAGGACAGAAGGCTTGTTTCAAGTAAACTAAGTGAGTAAGTAAGTAATACAATGCTACAACTGGAACAAGTTGCAAACGCCAGCTATTTTTTTGAGAGAGCGAGGGAGAGAGAAATGCCTTGGCTTGCCAGAGACTGATGTCGACGACCATGTAGGATATAAAGTCGGAAGAGAGGAAGAGCGAGAGACACACTGTGTTTCTAGCCGATATACCTCGTAGAGCTCAGCTTTTCCCATAATAGCAACTGCGTCCGTCCGCTAGCTTGCCAAAATGTGAGGAAAGAAGGAGAAGAAGAAGAGGAAAATGGGAATCGGTCGCATTTTCCCCGTTTTTTCTCTCCATCGTCTTCTATTTCCATGCACGTACCTAGGAGGTTGAGTAAAGAGAGTCTTATGAAAAGGTTTTTTGTTGCTTTACTATAGGTTATAGTATGTGCTCATTGTAAACACTCAGAAAGAGTGAGAGATACACACAATAACGCAGACAAGAAGATGACGACGGTGATGATGATGATGATGACGACGACGAGAATGGTGAACGTGAAAAGAGCGAAAGAGTCCGGTTTTGTTGCTAAAATGGAGTGAGAAAAAAGAGAGATGAAGCCAAAAGAGGTGGAAGAACATTACCAGATGCACGCATTAAACTACATACATACATATATATATACGCAAGTAGGAGGATGATATGGATGAGTATAATTCTCTTCCCTGCTTTCCACTCTCTTCCTCTCTCTTTGAGTCTATCTAGACGGCTATTTGTTGTATAACGAGATGTGTCCTTAGAGCAGGGTCTTTAAGCGGCCCTGAGATGAAAAAATCGTCTATCTTCAGGTCATTCGCTTTTTTTGCTAGTGTAAATATGCGTACATACTACATCGACTAGAAACACCACTTCTCCATCCAGAAGAGAGTGCAAAGACATGATGTTTTCTTCTAAAAAATAAGGTTTCATCACAGCATCTTATAGGATGGGAATGAAGGATGGAGTATAAATATGTATAAAGCTGAAGCCAAAGGGAGAAAAGCTACTCTGCTACTACAATGGAGAGCATTACACATCCACCACACTCTAGACAATCATTTTTATTCTCGTGTGTGTGTCTGAGTGTCTGTATCTACAGCTCTCTCACACCGAGGATCCAATCCCAATCCAACTTTTACACAAACAACAAACATATTGTCTTTTTTGATTGCTTCCATACACACACAGAGAACGTATTTCGCTCACTGCCGTGAATAGAGAAAGTGAGTGAGCGAGTGGATAATATAAGCGGTTATTCCGTAAATTTGCTGGAAACGCAAAAAAGTAGGAATGATGAAGAAAAAGGGGTTGTTTTCGTCGTTTCCTTTTTGCATGACTTTCACTTTGAAAGATGAAAAGAGAGAAGAAAAAAACGAATCATATCGAAAGTATTTTTACCCGGATTATTGAACTACTATTCGTGTACTGTTGGTACGTTCGTACTGGGAAAATGACAGAATGATGAGATAAATTAGAATATTTATGATGGCAAGAAAAGAGAATTTGCATGATAGCATGTTATATTTTCCCAGTTGGTTTGAATGGAAATTCACTGAATGCTATTAAGGTGTTATTAAGACATCCAAATCACTCACTACAGCACTAACAAGGGGCTTTATTGTTCTTGGAAAGAAAATTGCTTGCTTAATAGTACATACATGTTATGAAATTGATTGCAAACAGAATTCGCAACTACCTACTATTCATCTAAATGGCAAATGCAGTCTTATTTTGTAGAATAAAAATGGCGAGATTGAGGTCAACATAGTGAAACGTGGGATAAGAAGTAATTCAATTTCTGAAAAATAGGTATGTACAGATGTGTTTATCACTAAAAATTATACACAAGCTTAAAGTATGTGCCAAAATATAGTTGATGTTATAAATGTTTTTGTACAATTCTCTGGAGCCAATAATAATAATAGCTGCAGGAACAGTTCCTGGCAAGTGAGTTCCATCAAATATTCTTTACTATTGTAATGCTGCCAGCCTATTGTTTCTATCTGGTTTATTTCTTACATCCAATTTTCTATACAAGAGGATCGGAAAAATGTAAATAATATCCATACCATCCTTCAAGTTTCATCTTCATTTATTCCACTTTTTCTTTATTTATAAAGGTATTTAGGTACATAAGAAGAGATCATTTACGCGCCTACCTATAGAGAAAGTGTGAAATATTACACGGCGCTGCATCTACTGATCTGGTTACAATTTCCCCAGATCCACTTTACTTAAGTAGCTGCCTTATATGAGCTCGTGTAACAGGTTTGATTCTTTCACCCGAATTGAGGTATCAAATATTTTTTGCTTCTTTCTTAGCAGACACCTCACGACTACAGCTACATGATTGCATACAGTGCATATAGCTACGTCTTCTACCTGATAAAAGTATATGTTTCAATAATCTTATCATTATCGTCATGTTGATCGTGTATGGTAGTACTAGAAAGAGATCATTACGTATCGGTGTGCATGCGATATGAGGACCTAGACATGCAGCAGCTTTACTACGTTGCTCATCCTCAATAAAGACATGAACTAGAGGCAAAGTATGGTTGCATGTAGAATGTTGAATGCTGGTCTCTGCGAGCAGATCCTCTTTTGAAACAAATGAGGAAAATTAGATTCTACATACTTCTAGATGGGAGGATAGACAAAGAGTAAATGACAGTGAATGCGGATAATATGTCTACTTCATACATATTTTACTTGAAGAATCCCAACTTATGAGTCATAAAGCGTAAAGATGAGAAAACTCTTGGCATGCGAGTTATCCACGTTTTTTTGCCTCTCATTCTCCTGCTTTCTTCTCTCCCAGCAGAAATTTGCTCACCTGTTAATCTAATAAATGAATCTGAGAAATTGCATGCCAACGTAATCTAAAAGAGAGAATTACTCTAATGTATATACCTATTCAATATATGTATATATGTAAAGTACCATGCAAGTACTTGAAAAATTCGAGCGGAATGCACTGTATATATGTAGGTAATGGGTTTTTTTTACATTCCCATGTTACTAAATCTTGAGAAAATTCACATGTTTTCTGTTATATATATAATGTTCAGAAGTCTTATAATACGTATGTCATAACTACTTTTCTTGATCTCCGTCATCATCATCAAACGAACGCATTTAACTACCTATGTGCATAACATATTATGTATGGGTGCATGTGGTATATCACTCTTTCTGTCCATATGTAAGAAAGGTGGCAGGTTACTTCAAAAGGGTCACTTGTGAAACTGAATTCGTTTTACGGACTTTTTCTCTCCTCAGTTTTAGAGCTGGGGCACATACTCATACCATACCTTTCACCGTCTTCAAAAGATAAAAGGCTCTTGCGATTGAATTACCTCATAGACACACATACACACATGGTTTCATACTTACATATACGAGTTTTAGTTGCCGAATCCTTTGTGAGTTGAGTGGTAGCGGGAATAGTGAGCCTTAAGTATGAGAGAGCATTCTGTCTTTTTTATTATTATATCTCCTCTTGTTAGCGATACCTGACTGCCACTAATTTTGTAAGCTTAGACCAACATTATTCTTTCTTTCACTTCTTTGAATCTCTTTTTCTCTCATTTTCCTTTTGTTCCTACACAAACGGGGATAAAAACCTTTTACGAATTTTTAAAATGCTTGTGTGTATGTACGTCTGTAAACTGATGTAAGTAAATTCTTCACGGTGAATAAGACGAGGATGATGATCATCTTGATAAAGTTCTTCCAAGTCCACTTGTGTGACGTCGGCTATCCTTGTACTCGTGGTGCTTTCTCTGATGTTTTCAACAAGATACATTATCTACACTTTATGGACAAGGGGGTGGAAAGGGCATGGTATTATTAGCGCTTAAGATTTTATGTAATTTGCTTTTCTTCTTCTTCCTCCCTTCTTTCTTTCACCAGCTCACATTTATCCTCATCAAAGGATACAGACAGGAAAGACAAAAGAAAGGAAAGCTTCATATAGTATGTATTCCAACATAACTTATACAGCAGAAGGAAACGGAGAAAAGGAATATGATGGTAAAATAGCAAAGTAGTATGGCTTTTGTTCGTTTCTTCCACTCTCCACCTCGTCAACAAATTATTTTTAAGGCTATAATTATTTTATCACTACCTTTCCCCATCTATCTTCTGCAGGCAAGAAGAGAATGTATTATGTCATAATTATATTGTTCTTTCCGTTCGTTTTTTTTACAAACTTTGGCATTCTGCATAAGGTTGTTTCCTACGTAGTGTCTCTTGTTTGTTTCTCTTCGTTGGTGATATTTAGTATTCTAAAAGTTCACACTTTTAAGCAAAAAAGTGATACATAGTCAGGGAGAGGAGTGAAATATGGGAAACTATGATCAGCAGATACGACAAGGATGATGATGATGATAATAATAATCATAATAATGCATACATGCTTATTTATTACGAAGCCTGGTGCTGATGCTGCCGTTAGCTAATACATATAACTCTAATGCCACAACAACAGTACTTTACACGTCGGCTCTACTTCCAGTGTTGTTGTTGCCACTGTTGTGAGAAATTCGCATGGAAGAAATGGATGTGAAAACTTTGTGGAGAGGACAACCTGTTTGTGGAACACCAGCAACAGCGGCTCTAATACACAACACAATGAGATGAGATAGTAGGGACATGAAAAGCTCATGTAAATTTTTCATGTCGTCTTTTCCTCAGCAGTTTTGCATGTGTACAGAGGAGAAGTGGAAGAGAATCTTTTTAACAATTCATGAATTGACGCGGCGGTTGGTTATTACTTTGGACGAGGAAATAGCAGGAAAGGAGACTACAGTGCAAAAGACGATATAAAATTTGACATTCTTTAGCCGTTTTTTATGATAAGGCAATATGCAAAATGGAGAGAATGCGTGTGTGCAGGTTAAGCCTGTCGTGCTAAAAATACTTCCTTAGTCTACTTAAATTGTGTTTTCCACATTAAAGAGACTAATTCTATGTGAAAAGGTAATGAATGCGGAAACCAGGAACACAACTATTTATTTGTGTGAATTATTTATCATGTATACTTTTTACTATGATTCTGTTTTCCCAAGTATTTACATAACAATGAACTTTGCATCCACCAACTGTCAAATCTAGGATATTTTATTCCATCTCTTAAAGCGTAAAACCATGTAAAGCTGTCTGAAAATGTTGCAAAGACTGGACTCTTACGTGCAATTCAATGCTCGTATTAACTTTTTGAAAGCTTGGATAGACTTTGTATGAGTTTATAAGTACTTGCCACCATCGCTGTTTTAAAACCCACACTAACTAGATGCACAAGGCACTCTGTCAAAACGAGGCTTTCGCTATGAGACAGGCAAATTAGTTTTTGAAGTTTTTGCTAAAGGCATCATGTACTTACTTATCTCGTATTATTTGATTATTTTATGTCGTATTACGTATGAAATGCCCATTATTAAAATTATTGTACCTATAATATTTATATTTATACAAATATTTGCGTCTTACCCAAAGGTTATAAACGCATAAACCTGACTAATATACACAAGAGCTTCGACATTCTTGCAAAAGAGAAAAACAGAAAATTATCTACTCAATTTTTTGACATAACTGTCATCGTTTACTTTCCGAAAATGAGACAAGTTACAAAACTTGGTAGAAGCAATATATACAACCAAATTTTTTAGGAAAAAGTTCACGTGCTTTCTACAAGTTACACATTATGTAGACAGGAGTAACCGAAAAAGTAAAGTTTCACCATATCCCAGTCGAAGTTTTACAATTGATAGTACACACACACAGAGATGCACTTAATGTGTACATGAATTTATATTATAAGCTGTTGGGAAATCACCAAAACATGGAAAACTTTTTCCTTTACAGATAAATTCATAAAAAATTCTCTTTTTGAAAATGGAAAAGAGAAAGTAGCTGTATCCAAAAACACTAATCTTTATTGGCAACTTTTTCATCACAAGGTACTCTTACCAGTAATACATGTTATAAACTTATCATAATAATCATCGTTCTCATAACTTTCTCACTCATTTCCATCGTTTCCACGTACACAAAACCAAATACTCTGTGCCGAGTAGTAACCGATGTGCAAGTAGAAAACACCCAGAACAAAAGTACTTTGAGAGGTTGAAAGCTGTGTGTGATCACACTTTGTTAATTACGAATCGCTCAGTCGTATTCCTTGATAATTACTGTTTATGTTATACACTATACACAGATAGACACTCACTCGCCTTGGCTAACTGCAATTAAATCCTTTTTACATGCTTCGCTCTAATTCACACGCTTATTCTCACTCATTCACTTTCATTGTTTTTACGATATTGCCAGCCAATCGAAGGAAAGCGTAGCAAAAATACAAATTGGTTGGTGCGCCAAACGAACGTAAAAAGAAATGCCATGACTGTTTCCGAAATTATAGCATAAGCTTTTTCCATATGAAACTTTACAAACACACCATCATCTACTTATGCAGTGAACAAAGTGCACAGAGGATGAGCTGAAGAACGCATCTATTGTTTTTCTTTCATTTTAAGGGGAAGCTGATATTTAAAATACCAAAAGGGTTGGCATTGTTTTGTAGCTGAAAAAATACAACTCGTCATATGAAAATAAAAATTTCTCTTATAGTTTCAACAAGGATTTGTTTTGGAGATTGCATTACCAGCATTTTGCTGATTCTACGATTATCAGGAGACAGTAGGAAAAACATGAAATAGGGTCTAATGGATTGTACATAGTTTTACTGTTGTTTCAGATAGCCAACATGGCAAATAATAAATGTATGACTCGAAAAGTAACAATCTCTCTTCAGAAATATATTGGTGGTAAAATATTATTATTGTATATGAAAACCTATCCATAAAATCGATCTGATTCGCTCTTTCTGTTTTCATTAAATGAGCAAGTACAATAAACAGAAAGAGAGGCGATTCGTTAATTTTACGTATTGTGTAACATGTTTGCTCTGCATAAGGTTTGGAAACCGTTTGGTCATCACCCTATCAATATACACGCTTGAAAAGATACGTCTTCATGAAAAAAAAAACAAATTTTGGTACTCTGGGAGGAATCAATTCTGACTTATAAAATACATACGATATACTTCTAAATTTCAATGCAAACTTGGTATTCCCAAACAGCAAGTTTACGCTTCACTTTCCCTTTCCCTTGAACAGCACATTCAAGATAAAAAATAAGCAAGTGATGATCATCGCAATCATCATCAAACGCTCTCTTTTCTCAGGCCCTTCATTTATTTTTTATTTACTACTCGTTTGTGAAAAATAATGTATACTAATCTTGTCAAGATAACATGCCCGGCATTCATTTCTCAAGAAAACACTGTTATTCTTCCTTCCTTTAGCTATCTACAAGGACCTCGCAAAAAAATAAATAAAAGGACCTGAAAGGCGAAAAAATTTGATCTAAAAGACAGAGGCAGAGTGAAAATTTAAAATGGAAAGTAAGTAGAAAAGCTGGTAAAAGCAACAAAAGTTGTCTACATATTTATTTACTAGTCTCAATAGAGCTAAGCCTGGCTAGAAAGAAGAGGTTTTAACTTTTCTTCACGATAACAACTTCTACTTATGCGTTATGTACGAATAGGTACACATGCATAACCACCCAGGCATGTTTCCTTGTATAAATATATTAAGTATCTACTCGTATTATGTATGTCCTAAATATATAGGTATATTTATTTGAGATCCCACAACAGTGCTCTCGTTCTAATAGTAATAACGATGGTACATTATTCGTAAAAGCAATATAGCTACTGGTGCTCCTACGAGAGAGAGAGAGAGAAGAAAAAGAAAAACGACAGTAATAGAATGAGTACCTGTTTTTACAAGTACAGCTAGGCAGTCAACATGAAAGAAAGGCTGGGGAGAAATGTGCACAAAGTTGAACTAAAAAAGGGAACCGTGGAGTTACATAGAATTACATTATATATCGTTGACTCCTTAAAGTATACAAGCATTTTCACATCACACATATTATGATCACCGCATGTAGAAAACAAGGAGGGAAAATGTATATGTCTACAGAAATATGTGTGCATATAGGTTCCAAAACCTCCCAATGAGTCTATTTACCATTACAGTTTTGAGTATAGGGAGAGACACTGGCTTGTTACTACCAACAGAAGACATAGAGACAGAGTAAAAGGAGCGGAGAGAGGAGAAGAGAACAAGAGAGAAACAGTTTCCACGATCGATTCTACAAGAAAAGTTTACAGGAAGCATGCACGTACATACTACGGATGTACATTCTTACGTACCTACATACATGCTTACATATATACAAGAAGCCAGTAGCTACAAACTAGTTTCCAGAGACCTACACCACAAGAGATACAAAGCTGAAAAAAGTTGTCTGTAGGGTGTATAAACATAATGTCATATTAGGTATATAATATTTATATGCATAAGTAGATAGTCCTTTGCTTTTCACTTTCCTTTTCAACTTGCGTTTAACTTTTACTTGAGCTCGGCTCGTCAACAAAGTAGAGAAACACATAGTGCATATGAGGGTGTAATGTACATGCCTCCTGTTAGTATAACAAGTTATGTGCAACGGTGTAGACACTTTTATATGCGTGGATACCTAACCAGTTCTCCAGTTGTGTGCGGTGGTGAACGTACTCTCCACTTTTGTTACAAATAAACTATAGTTATGAATAATATGCATGATAGGTATGCATGTATGTATACTGGCGTGTACATCTGTGAGCAAGTACGTATATAAATATGTGCATGAGTAAAAGTACAAGTTTGACAAAAACTTTCTTGTTTCTCTGAGTAGATATTACTTACTACTCACTCGTCCGTATAAGTTTGTTGTTGGATGGAGAGCCACACTAAACGGAACTCAATTGTAGTGGCTGTAGTGGTGGTAGTAGCTCTGGTGATGGTGGCAGCGCTGATAGCATAAAGCACACAGACATTCCCAGAAATAGTATGTATATTTATTTATGCCTTCATGCACCACGACCATTCTTACCCATTTATTTAACTACCGACAGCTAGTAGCGGGATTAGGACAGTATCTATCAAAAGGAAATAGGAAAAGACGAGAAGAAGTCACAGCAACAGCTTCACACAGACACACACATAAAAAGACTCGAGAATGAGAGAGCTTTCCTCTTTTTCACAATCACCAACCAATATCTCTTCTTTTTTGTCTCATTTTATCCTTATCCTCCAGCCTCCCTCACAATAACAACAACAAGAAGTTCTAGAATTGTGTGCTTTTTGCCATAATGGACAAAAATAAAGCGTATAGAAATGAAGATGGGAGAGAGAGAGAGCGAGAGACTGAGGTAATATTTTTGGCAACAATGGTCATGTTTTAAGAAAAGCTTTTCTAGCAATATAGATAACCTGGAAATCGGACGTGATTCCATTCCAATGAAGAAAAAATAGACAAGTAGGAACCAAGTCTTCATTTTTTCCTTTTACAAAAATGATGGTGATCTGTCGCTATTGTCATTTGTATCTTTTATAGCCCTGTACAACAACTACAAGAGAATATAAAGCCAGCCGGTGGTGGTATGGTGGCGGCGGCAGTGGTTTCTAGAAAAGCAAGCAAACATTATAGTGGTTGTACTGTCGCGGTGGTAAATGATGTGTAATGATTTAGTGGATATTTTTGCTCATGTTGACATTCTTTTTTTTCTTGTACATAAAAGGCCCCGTTGAGTTTCCATACAAAATTACTACCTCTCTTCTAAACAACTCTCTCTCACTCGACTAATCGTTTTTGGTAACAGTAGATTTTTTACACACAGCCATGTAAATATCCATAAATGACATTGTTTACTCATGAAGATAGGATGACAACAGCTTCTGCATACATGTCGGCTTTTATTTTATAATGTACTAATGTAGCGATGCTGAAACATCCCACATCTGAGTAATCTGTCATCAAAACAAAAAAACCATCACGGAACACCGTATCTTTTGTTTCTGCATTCTAATTTTTCTCCAACATTCTGATTTCTGGTTAATATTATATCCTTTACCAGCACCAATGGGAATACTACATTGTACACGCTTGCGATATTGTCATATCAACAGTACAATAAAAAGAGCAAAAAGCCTTTATATGACGATAAGCGATATAGTTACGATTATTGTCAATAGGGCAATAAATTGACAAAAAGGGGCATTTTTTCGTTGACGTTTTGAACTACCTTACAATAGCAGTCGGGATACTCTGTAGGTTCTTTCAATGTCTTTTATCCTGTTACGTAAAGCACATATTTTGTAGATACATACAAGTAAGAGAAGCATGGGAAAAAATTTCCGAGAGATAAAAAAACAGTGAAAGGAGAAAAGTAAAGTGATCACAGGCGAGGACAAAAAAAGGAGGCAAGAGGAGAATCAAGCAAAAAGCATAAACCTCGATGATACAGCATTACCTTGTAGCGAGAGTGGAGAAAAGTGAAAGTACAATAGTGTTAGGTGGCTGTGATGTTTGGTATTTTCTCTCTCGGTTTTAGCAAACTCTGCACGATGCGATTGCCGTTGGTGATGGTGAAAAGTAAGATTTAGTTTTTTCGGCATTCCTTCTCTTGCCACCGCTTCTGGTGAAATGGTCATTGTATCTCTTTTTTGGCTGGAAAAGTCCTATCATTATTACCATTTTTGCTCGATAAGGGAAGGATAAAATGCATTTTTGATGCTGAGCATACACAAGTAACTACGTAGTTTTTTGCAGAATATTACATCATGTACGTACTATACGTATAGAGTACATTTAAGAAGAGAACTTTTTTGCACGCGACATGCTCCTGTAGTTGTAAAATTGTAGAAATTCTTGATCAAACACGATACATGTTCACGAAAGATTTTGCTATTTATAGACCCTTCCTTTTGATGATGATATGATATAACATTAACAACTTATTATCATGGTTTGGCTACCGTTACATATGAAAGAGTAGTACTTGCCCGAGAACGCGTCTTGCTCTAGTGGTGCAAATGAATTTTCCTTAATGTTAGCGTTATGTCAGTGGAACCGGAAACGGAGGCAAAGCACGATAATTTTTATTACTGTTTAGATATCAGCTAAAGAGAAAACAAGAAGCACCGCAAAAGTGAAATGTTGCCATTATGAAGACATTTCGTGTTTACTTGCTTAAGTGGTTCTGTTCTTGGCTTGAACCTAAAGTACTAAATATATGAATTATATAATATGAGTCATATAAATGTGGTTTTTATGAAGCATCTATGAGTTTTTTTATATATCCATCTATGGATACTTTTATCATTAAACTTTTGATGTGAATTAAAAGATGATGGGTAACATGGGTAACTAAGAACACGAAGATATCTTCAAATCCTCATCAAAAACTATCTTTAATTGAGATTTTTCTATCCTCTTAAGTAAGATTATGAGCGATTATGTTCATTAAACATTTTATCAGCTTTACTGTTGATAGTAAAAGTGGAGAAAGGAGTTTATGATGTCTTCAGTGAGGAAACAGAGATGCGTCTGTTGGGACATTGGAGAAGAGACACGAAGCGTACTCTAGTCGCAAGAGTTGAAAACCATTCCCTGCTCCTCAACAGCTCGGTTAACTTCCGACTAGTGGTCGGCTATAATCGCTCTTTGTTCTTTCCAGAAAGTAGGTATAGCTGGCTCTACGATTTCAGGATTTCGTTGTTGGCAGAGAGAACGTTTAGAGAGTAGCAACAAAGAGAATCATTTAGGTTCATAATGTCAACTCTACGAGCAGCACTTCCGTCATCGCATGCCACCTCCTTTTTTCACTTACTCAGATGCTCATTACTTCCATGCATGCTGTTACATTATTACTGCTATCTCAAGTATTAACAACAACAAAATAAGTATAAAGGTACAAAATTTAATCTCGGCGAAATATCTTAACGTTGCGAAAGGCTTATACAGATTAATGTATGTAAGTATTATGAAGCAGTACGAAGAAAAAATAACAATTTGTACATGAAATATTGTTGACGCTTACGCTCTACATTAGAATTTCAAAGGAGAGCCCGACGACGACGACATAGGCTATTAAAATACTTTTTGAAAAAAATATATAGCTGTCTGTCATAAATTTTACAAAGCATTGCAACCTGCTGAGTTTTTCGCATGAAAAGACTAATGGATAGTAGATGGAATATTAGGAAAAAGACGTGAATCCGATCCAGAGAAGTTGCAGTACGCAACACAGCGCAAACATATAAAAATATTCTTTGCGTGCAACTATAATCTCCCATGTGGGTGAGTTTATCTATATATCAATTCAAAAACTGTACGTTAATCAAACAGCTTTATGTAATCCCGCAAAAATATAATATACAGTTCATGCGAGATATATGAAAGTTGCAAAGTATTTGAACATTTTCTCTTAAATCATGAATGCCTGGATCACAGCCTCAAGACATTTTTCTCACAATGGATGCATTCATTATTATCGTGGTATTTATTAATACGAAATCCTTTCCTAGCACTATGTAATAAAAAAAGAGGCCAAAGTTCTGGAGAAACAGTTCGTAATTTTGCTACTAGTGGACGGACAAAAAGTTTGCAGAAAATTCTGACATTGTTCACTTTCTCGAATGCAAACTAATCAGCCATTTTATCTTGCTGTCGGGCATTCCATGTTACTGTAAACTGTACTCAAGCCTCTCCTCTGAACGAGAAGCAGAGAACCAAACGAGAAAGAGAGAGGAAAATAAGAAGCGTAAGCACTCGATTACTATTAATTATCCTGCGAGAGAAAAGAGTGGAAATGAGTTGCTCGATGCTTGGTCGTTGCAAAACAACTCATTCACTTTTACCACGTTCTTACATCAATATGTTATGTGGGTATCCCAATGTAGGAGCATACTATTCACTTCGATTAAGCCTCTGTTGTTGTTGTCGTTGTTAATGCCGGTGCGTCGATCTCACATAAACTTTTTATATGTATCTGCCTTATGCCCGTGCCCATCCAAGCGGGACAATAGAAAGCAATGTAGAAAATGCTTAATTGATAATGGCAGTTCGGTGCACAGATTATGCCCAGCTATTCACATGTTTCATCATTGTATACGATTTAGTTTTTTCACAGTCTGCATGAATAGCTGCGTAATTATTATCATGTGCATGGGAAAGTTATTAACAAAGAGACAAGCACATCTGACTAGTCACTTGGTTGTAATAACACCAAAGGTAAAACCGTACATTTACTCAAATAAAGCATCATGATGGAAAATAATAAGTTTTGATTAACTTTGTTTCTTGTTATGCAAAAATGTAAATGAGCAGTTTATTTTCTGTATCTAGGAGAAAGTTTGATACACCCATGTGCGTGTAGACAAATTTTATTTCTCGATCATTTCGCGGTTTTTTATTTGATGGAAGTTAATGAGTTTTAAAACACATTTTGATGCAATGCTCTCATAGAAGGGATTTTTATTTCCTTTCTATTTTCTGCGTACAAATAAATGTCAGAAATATTCCATAAAGCTCGAGTCATTAATTTTCCAAGGAAATTGTCTGCAAACTTAGGCAATGCTTCCTCGTAGATTGAGCAAGTAAAGTTTCGAAAAGTCAAAATCCAGTGACTAAGAATTACCACTAACCTGTCCAAAAATAGTATTACGCTCACTCAGTCGCCAAACAAGATTGTTTCCATTTCCTCTTCACAATTTAGTAACTTCCTTCTCCTCCTTTTCTAGGCTACAATAATATTGGTTTCAAGAACTTACAATTAGAACTCCTGCCATAAAAGTAGCTCCCATATAGTAAAAAAAAATAGTGTATCAATGCTTGCTAACTGCATGAATAATGCTTTGTTGTGCTACATAGGATAATGAACATTATACCTGTTGTAGTAAATGGAAGAATGGATGGGTGTTGCCCCCATTCTTCCCACGAAAGCCACAAAAAAGGCGGTCTAGTTGGTTCGTTCATTCTAAGTAAAAGATAATATGGCGTTGGTTGTGTGTTGTGCAAGGAAAACTATGATTTGTTCGTGTGTAGATTTTTGACAAATAGTGAAGTAACCCACTCATAGTCCCTCTTCTTCCTTTGTTGATTAGCTTTTGACGTAGATTTTGACGCAAGCCCAAAATACTTTTATGAAGACAGAACGATATATTTAATATCAAACTACATAATATACGTTTTAGATATGAATATACCAAGTTATCCAATCCATGTATTATAGCTTTCACGAATGCATACACCTTCCAACTGCCAACTTCCGTGACAGCAGTATGCCGTTTCCTTGTATGAATAATAAGAAAATAATAATTCACCACTCGTCAGTAGTCGTCGTGTTCGTATGAAAGCACACACTTATTCCTTTCGTTTTTCTTTGTCATTTTAAACCCTTTTCCTTAATCGTGTATGCACGTGAGCTGTAAATGCATATTTATGAACAATTGTACCTTTGAAAGAAGTGTAGCTTGCCTGTATGCATTTATTGTATGCATATGTATGATGATATGTTCACCTGTGATTACTCAAATGCATGTAATATACTAAAGCGGTTCATAACATTTCGTCATAAAAACTTACTTGGCATTTTTCGGGAACTTTGCATAATGACAGCACCACTTTGGCGCGGTGGTGGTGGCGGGTGGTTGTTGGACCCAAATAAATGATGGAGGCCGCTCTCCAGCGACAGCCGTCCGTGATCCGCTTCCATCTGGTCTCACCTGCAAAATTCATAGCAAAAGAGCTTTTATTGAGTGAACTTTACATTTTATCGTTACCCACCTTTTCATAATAAAAGTAATGGAAATGAGTAACAGCGTGCATATGCCTCGTAGTATTCTGTTTTTTTTTCACCTAAAATATTTGAAATCATAATATCTTTTCTGGATTTTTAAAATTACGACACATCATGTGTGTTTTTAGTGGTGGCCTATTGTTTGAACAGAATAAAGAAAATTCTATTTTTTAAAGCTCATTCGTAATCCTATTGCTTATGCATTCATCATTAATCATTACACCGTAGTGACTCTCATTAAGTGGCTTGTGCCATAATCAGTATGGCAGTAAGGAAACTTTGAAAGAAACTCCTGAATCGAGTCAGCAATTGATTTTTGTTTAAAAGAACAACTGGAAACATTTCTACAATTCAACTACAATAAAAAATATCAGTCACCGAAGATCAGTAATTATTTAGAAAATTGTCGCTGGATTCACATATACATCTATGTATGAACATAGAAGCAGCATAATATCAATATTATCAATTCTTTCGAAGTTACTTGTACCACCCCTTTTTTACATGAAAACTCAATAATAAAAATGCCACAAAAAACTCATTCGCACACCTTGCAATACCTTTCGTGAAAGTACTAAAAAAGAACAAGCGAAATAGAGAAAGGCAAAGAAAAATGGGAAAGAACAAAGTTTTCCCCTTTTCTCGCTTTGTCTATGTAGTTCCTTCATCATAATCATCATACCATGAAAATATACTGAAGATTGCCTGCATAACTATAATAGAGTTCAGCAGGGCAATAGATAGAGAGAGCAAGTCATTTTTGCTCGTCCAGTCGAAGATCAAACGAAAATGGATAGACGCTCAGCTACCACCGCTTCCAGCTTCTCTAGAAGAAAAGCTACCAACAACACTACCATCGGTGCTATTGCCAACATAGCCTTATCATCATCCTCATCATCGACAACCACATTGCTTTTGATGATGCTACTACTGCTGGCTGGTGGCGGTTATAGAAGAAAAATAGTACGTTCCCTCAAACAACCATGATAAGTCATTCTACATCATCAAAATATGAGCACACGAGCCCAGGTCTTTCTTTTCAGCTCCCAGATCACATCCCACACCTTACACGTGGCAGATGAGGAGAAGAACTAGAGAATAAGCGGCCTCCCTTCTTTTTTCCGTGCTACACAACAATAATGAAATAAGCGGATTTTGTCTTGTGGGACGTGAGAAAATTCCCCAAACCCCAACGAGGATGATGATGATGACGACGACGATGCCGTTGAACTGATGATGAGGATTGGCAATGTGTTGACGATGACGATGATATATATTGATCAAGTACTAGTCCGAAGCGTCTCTCCATCCATGCACATCAGTAGCCATGTAAGTGGATGGAGCGCATATTGCCAGCAAAATAGTATAAAGATTCATTCACATGGATTGGTCATGTGTTTTGTATGCTGAGTGATAACATGGAAAAGTCTTTTCCTTTTTAGACTTTACTTTTTCTTCCTCTTTACACCACTACTACTTACTCTCAGCAGTCACGTTATTCAAACGGATATTTTGTTTCGTAATGGTTTTCACACATACCAAAAGGGGAAATCTTGTACTACTTCCACCCATTCAAAGTTAGAAGTATGTATTATGTATATGTATACAAAAAGTTTTTTCCCTTGACATGCCTGGCCTGGCTTTGGAAAAATGAGATCGACCAAGGACCACGTTAATTTACTAGGAACGCTTTGACTGTATCGTCACAATGCAAGAACAGCAGGGAAATGCCATATGACGAGGGAAAAATTTCCACCTGTTTGAACAAGAGAAATGGAGCATGGAAAAAGTATAGTTAAGTTGGACAAATATATTAAGAAAGAAAAAATAAACTCATGTGGGTTCCACGCCACATGCTACGATTCTCCTAACTTTTGTTGTGGGTTATTTCGCTCAAATCAGATTACGATCTGAGAATATGATTATTTGTATGCTACTTTTCTTGTCAAGATGGTTAAAGATTTGACTTAATACGATCTCCATCATCTCATCATGCATGCAATATGGAGGGAGCACTATGACATTTATGGTGCATGTTAATAGTTCAGGGTGGCACATAATTTTTCATTTTCTTGCTTTCAATTGGAGACAAAAAGAAAGCCAACCTAATCAAAGCATATTTATTACTTTTGTACCAGAACCACCAACAGTGGTTCAGCAACATAACGTTAAAAGACAAGCGCGTCTGAATATTTACAATAACAATTTCGTTCAGCATTATACTTTAGATGAAAATTGCCTGCCTATCCGCACTATCTACTAATTGAAACAAGTGGGATGTTGGGAAGGGCGATGATGTGTTACCGATTTACAGTGAAACCTCGCCTTTTCTTTTCTTCACGTTTGAAGAAAATAACAGAGAAACTGATGATGAGGGCTCTGATGTACAACCAGAAAGGCAATAGCTGCCATCGGCCATACTTTCTATTGTTTACTTTTTATGATTTCTACTAGCAAAATCTAAATAGAAAATAAACAATAATTCTTGTTGAGTGTAGCTTTTTTACTCGGGCATAATAAGTAACCCAAATCTTTTATGAGGTTGTCTAATGTAAAAATCGATTTTCTTTGTAATCTTTCTTTCTTTACATGTAATGAAACTATGAATCTGCACTGAACTAACTTCACTAATACGCCAACAGGCCGGGTAATGTTTTTTTTTAAATCACATGCGCAATGTACAAAATGTAGTTCTACAGTCCATTAAAAATTATGTACAAAATTTGTTTAGAACTTTGCATGTCTGTTTGCGAAAATATGCAGGTGGCCTGGCTGAATATTTTTGAGATTTCAAAACAGATCTTCCAATCTCATTCGTACATAATTTATACGACACATCAACCTACTTAATGGCTTCTTTGCTTTGCATTCATGAAACTTCATGAGTTTTGGTCAAACATTTTGCATACTAGTTTTACAAAGTAAGGTATACGTATCCCATGCTACTATTCTATTTTTAGAAATGTTAGGGAAAATGTCTCAGGTGAGATTACGCAGTCCTGCTACTTTTAAGATCATTACGACGATATTTTGCACGTGTAAAGAAATCAGATTTAAAAATGTTTGACAGTTACAAGTTCGCTTTCCAATTAGTTATTTCCTAAGGTCTTCATAAATTTTGTGCCCTCTGTGCGAATGAGAATGGATAAACAGTGAAAAATGAAAAATGCATGGCAGAAATGGGCATAATATATTGACAGCATTTGGGTAAAGAGCTCTGCAAACGTCAGGTTTAACTCTGAAGTAGAGCTCCCAACACCCAATCACTTTTGCCTGCGAGCAACATGACCGTGTGCAAAATTACCAGAATAACATTTATTTTGAGACATGAATAGTAGGTACATGTCACAGTTAAAATAAACAACTTTCTGTCATATGCGCCTTCCCTTTTCTCAAATTCAGTGATGTAAATGGGCAGATGACGAGTACAAGATGAACATGACATGAGCAAAAGAGAGAAAAGATGAAAGCATTTCGATTCCACGTTACAGTCAAAGCATTCCGCACCACTATTTTAATGGAAACGTTACTCCTGACTTCTATGCAAATAAAATATTACACATTTTGTGTTCCACCGAAACTTGTATTTTTGTCTAACAAAAATGTATATTATATTTATGCAAAAAAGCTGCCTTCAATTTCAAGTGTTGCTTTTAAATAATACCTACAGTTTGACTGTTACGCATACTTGTATATTTCTGCAAACAGATCACGTTCATCTTCCCTTCTTTCTCGAGTTCTGTCCATTTCAACGACTTTTGTTACTGTCACTTTTTCTAGTGTTTGTTCTACTTCTTTAAAAAATATTTTGAATGTTCTTGTTACTCTAAAAGATACACATGAATGCTTACGGAAGAATAAATCTTGAGACACATTCTAACATTCCCTTCTTTCTCTTTCTTCATGAAAATAATACTAGTGAATAGTGTCTACTTTCCAGTTCCTTTCAAATCTACCCCTTTCCAACCGGCGCAGCTTTTATAGTTGTTACCAGCAGTATGGTGCCTCTTTTGTGTCACCTCCCTACCACTCCTCTCTCACTTGCTTTCTCTTTTCAAAAGAGTTGAACGTAGTCTTCTAGCCACTAAAATAGTTGTTTAGCTCAGCAAGCCTCAGTGAACCAAAAATGTTTCATTTTCCTTGGATCTTTCCAGTTTCTGCATGGAAAAAGAAAGATTTCATTAAACCTTTCTCTCTTTCTCTCGCCATCCCTCTCTTGAGAAGTTCATCATGTTACAAGTACTTACTTGGATTTAGAAAAATCGTGTAGGTAGAACTGGTACAAAAATATAAGATAAATCCAAGTTTGCAAACAATACGAAATAGAAAAAGCTAACCTTCGCTCTCTAAAAAAATCCAACACTATTATTCAGCCATGTTTACTGATGCGTAGACTCACTCCGCATGTGCTACGAAAAAAGATTTGCATTTTTCTTCGTTCTCTTTCATTTACCATATAAGAATAAATGTACGCGGTTCCAGAACAAAAACGTGCTAACCGCAACTACCAACATGGGAGAAGATTGACGAAGCATAATCCACCATTTCCAAAATAAATATAAGAAAATCGTGAACTATCCTATCATTCAACGACCACAAACATTATACAAACTAGATGTTTGGATAATATAATAAATGTATATAATTTTGTGGAATATTAAACGGTGAGTATCAGGCATATATGTATATCATCTGATGTTGCGTTTACGACAATATTATTATCATTTTATGTTCTTCAGCTTTCTCCTTTTCTTTTACTGACCTTTTCCTATCGTTTTGTGTTTTATCAAGTATCCTTTGAATGAAAGAAAACGGCAGTAGTAAAACTATACATGTTCTGGTTTTATGATTATCCAAAAAGGTGGAGGAAGGCTGTTTCATGGGCTTACTTACATGGATATATTTTTTATGGTTGAACATATTTTTTCACAAAAGAAAGAAGAAAACTTCCTTGCTACTTGTTTTTGTAAAACATTATGAATGGTTCCGTAACTACAAAAAATCATATTAATAAAATGGGTAGCAAACACAATCATTAAAGACAGAGCCACTCATGCAAAGGAAGATGTTTCTGGTGAAGATAAACATGACTTAAATCTTGAACTTTCAATACAAATAAATACGATTCCTATTTGTATTTCTGCAGAATTTATTTAAAATTATGCATCAGCAACTGTGAAAATTATATATAAGTACATAGCAAGCATTTGTTTTCGAACCCTACAAACAAGATCATTAGTTCTACTGTCAGTTACAGAATTTCCTCAAGCAAGTTTTGCACGATAAGAGAGAATTTCAAGTATGAATGTATCTAAAGGAGTTCTCAGAATCGCAAAAAAAGTCCGACCAAAAATGTGAGCTCTTGAAATCAACAACTCAGGAAACCAGGAATAGAAAAGCCAATAGAAGTATTATTTTCGTGGTAATAAAAAGATAATAATTTTTCATTGATTGGGAAGGAGAACATGATGATATTCCTGTGTACATTGTCTGTTTGTAGTGTTTTGCTGTGTGGTGTGGATGTTCTTTAATCAATAAAAGAGTACCATTAAGCTAAGCTGCTAAAACTTGTTCTAGTCAGTTAACGGATGTAACAAAGTTATATTATAACTAACTGTGTTGATGGGCATTTTAGACACTTGAATGTCTCTTGGTTGGCTTTACTTTCAATGATGAGAACATAAAAGAGCGATGCAATCCAATTATACAGATTTATAATTTGCGTTTTATATAAAACTTGTGGTATGGATATCAAATTCGTATAAGTACCAATATGTACAGAGCTAGGAGCAAAAAAAAGTTTTCAAGCTGTTTTGTAATCAAATGATGTGACACATGAGGGGGAACGGAGAAAGAAAGAGAGAAAGAGTAAGTTTCATTTTTGTGTGAGAATTTCAGAGAGTTGTAGACATGAGAAGTGAATGGGAAAGACAGGCAGACAGAAAAAGGGTTTCACAGTTTTATAGAGCATTAAATTGAACACAAATGTGGTAATAAACTGACTGAGTGACTCTACAATTTTTTCATTCTGTGGAAGTTGCAGTAGTGGCGAGAGAAGAGAGAGAGAGAGAGAGAGTGTGTAGCGTAGCATATGGAAACAAGTTAACAGGACAACGATGAGGAGGATGGCTCATCCTCCAAACCTTTTATTTGTTAAAGGTTAAAAACTATTAGATTTTTTTATCGTCTGTCTGCTGAGCCGAATTCTGAATGCGAGCATGAATGAATGAATATGAGTATGCGGTTCAACACACATCTTATGGTATCTGTACATTCTGATGTAAAATGCATCACTATACTCAACCAACTGATTTTTAAAGGTATATTTTGATGATAATCAATGTAAACGATATCCATATAATATACATATACGGCTAGCTTTTCCTTTGGTAAAATTATCGCAATGTGGAAATACTAACGTAGAGAAGAACATGACTACTGGTACTACACGCGTGACTTTAACAGATGTGAAAGCAATTTTTATGGGCGACATCGTTAAAACATGGCATTATAGCCTGTGCCCAACACATAACTCACGTTCTATCAACATAATAATATTACTCTACTGTCCTATACTGGCATTTGGTTAGTTACCAGTTCAAGTATTGTAAAGGCCTGATTCGATTGGAAGCGACAAGGATGAAGCCGTTGGTAAAGGTAAAAAAAAGTGCTGCTAAGTCGCTATTATTATTGCAATTGGCTTCGTAAAGATGTGTAGATTTCTAAATTATATTGCACTATTGTAATGTCTTTTATATTACCGTATCTGATTTTTGCTTTGTTTCTACGTAAAGGGGTTGCTATTTCTAAATATTAAGAGCTGAAGAGGAACGAACAAAATAAAATTCGCAGCAGGGAGAAAATTAATTTGTCGCAATTCAATTCACAATGCGAAGAGAATAATTGCATATCCAATTTCTCGTAATGCTATAAAAATATTATTGTATATTACGAATTTACAATATTAGTCGGCTCTAAGATGCAACTTTCAAATTTCATGGGCTTTTGCATATTAGCCAGTTACAGAAAGTATAAATATATATTTCATATAACAATAGCGACATTCCTTAGCACTATCTGTTCCAGATAGTGGGGAAACATTAAAATGCCGAAAGTTTTGGCGGTCAATGGCATTACTGAACGAATTTACATAGGTATAATCCGTTGAATTGCTTTTTAAGCGTGGTTACAAGATAATGAATTTCTATTTTACCATTCGAAGAAAAGTGGAAATGACCAAGTCAGGTTGTAAAACAAAGCCTATATTATTATTAAGTCAATAACTATTTCGCATAAATCTTGTCGGACTTTGTGGACCTTTGTCTTTCAGACAAGTTTTCTGTCCTCCTCCACGCTTTGATAAGATGATGAAGTAATTGTTCTTGAATTACAAGCATACTTTTCATACTGTGATAGTGAATGTCATAACCATTATTGCCATACTGTAGTTTTAAGTAGTGAATAGAGAACTTGCCTTTACAACAGTTGACACAGCAGCAGACTGTGGAGCAAGGGAAGCTGCTGTGGTGGGAGTTGCGGACGTGATGGTGGCAGCCGCAGTGGATGGTGGTGGGAGCATTGGGACACCCTCGTCATCATCGGGTTCGGGTTGGGCGAGTCTTGCGATTGTCGATTGCTTACTTTTCGTTGTCATTGCCACACTCTTCAAAAGCTCATCAGCGCCTTCTTCGTCCGTCAATTTCTTACTGTCTGTTCCGTTGCTGCTGCTTCGCCAAAATCGTTCTTTCATCTCAGCCAAATATGGACAACGCTGCATTCCTAATGAAGCAAATAAACAGAAGAGCACAAGGAAATTAATGAGATGTACAGGTCACGTATTCTGATAAACGATTATACCAACAGCTTTTGAGCTCATTGACTCTCCAATAATAATTTGTGACGCAATGTGATTTACCATTATTGTTTAAGCAGATGCAAAGTACCTATTATCATACTTCATTAGCTCGTCTCCTCAATCATTTCTCTTATGTGTAAGCCAATCATCCCAAGGAAAAAAATACAGTGCTTTTTAAAAAGTTAGTCCTCTTATCTTTAACGACCGTTTAATCCTCCTCCACAGCAGTGAAAAAAAAACTTGTGCATTGCATCACCAATTTTTGAAAATCCCTAAGAATACTTATATACATTTATAATGATCAATGATGAATGAAAAAAGAATATTCTTCAATATTTTCTAGTCGCTAGGGACTATGTCGACGGTCGGTCGTCGTGATGGTGCTTGCACGTATTCAAGTATGCCACAGAAGAAGAATGAAAATAGGCACTTGTAAGCCTCTTGAACGTGGAGAGTGTAAGTAACAGGCATCATGAATCATCATCACCACCTCCACCACCACCAAATTCCAACATAGATACTTGTCCATACAGCAACATTGACTTCTCTAAGCTCATCATCTCACAATGGAAATCCATCCGGCAAAGAATGAGTTGATCATCAACTATATCATCATCACAATGCTGTCTTTCAAACTTGCTAACTGAAAAATGACACGCCAGCAAAACGCTTACCGCAACCACATAGAAAGGGAAGATTGCAGAAAATGTTCGTCACAAATTAGAAACTATAAAGTTTTTTTTTTCATCTTCCCCAATTTTAGTAAAAAGATAGCATTACGATTTGTGTACTTGAAATCCAACATCCAACCATATTAATTAAAACGCGTACGAGAAACATCATCGCTTCGTAAATGACGGATTGTTTCAAATTGAATGACGCATGACTATAAGTTCCAACGACAAATCAAAGTGGTCTGTTTGCAGTTGATGATTCAATTTCAAGTAAAGCAAGCTACAAAAGCGATCGCTTGCTGATGATGGTAGTTGAATTGAATATAGTTGCCTCCATTATTCCTAAACTACTAAAATGCCATATAACATGTTGAAAGAATGAAGAAAGTGGAACTCATCAGAATTCAGAACGCTGTAAAAACATCGCACAAACAACAAAGCCTGCCATTCTTCTCCAACATCTACAACCACTGATATCCTTGTCTTTCTGTCTGTCTGCCTGTTCTGGAATGCTAGAGCATGGAGGAAGGTCCACAGACAAGACAATATATTGCATTGCATTATCCTTTCGCTGTTGTTATTGTTCTTGTCTTGCCATTCAGCGTGTACAGTGCATCGGCAAAAAATATTACAACAACAGTCCGTATAAACACCAGAATAATATGGCAACAGCAAAAGAAATCAATGGATTTTTTGTAGTTTTGTCTCTCCATAAGAATATCATCAAACGCTGGCAATAATAATGGAAAATAAAATGAGGAAGAAAAATGTATTGTAAGACAAAATAGGAAAATGAAAAGGGTCTGTGCTGCTTTCTAGTATGATGCTTAAGTGAGATAGAGAGTGAAAAAATGGTTCGACAACCAACAAGCAGTTCTATTCTATAAAAAGCTTTTAATTGAATTTGATTGAATTCGTGCTGTGTCTCGCTGTCGTGTATGTATTGCATAACCTATAGTACCGTATACAACAGCATCTCCACTTGCTCCTCTCTAAGTCCCTAACTCTCTTCTTCATAATCATTTGCAATGTGTACAATACTTGTACTAGGTGGACTACTTTTGTTGTCTCTCTGTTGTAGTCGCGTCGCGTCTTCTTTTCTTATTTGTTCCAACCAATCCTGGCTCATTTAATTGCTTCATTTCACTATACCCTATTTCATTAGAACAAATCTATCTCAAAGTTGTACATGAAATGGACTGCATCTGTTTGTACACAAAAATGTTTAAGCATGTACAGATCTTAAACAATATTTTATTTCTTTCAGGTTATCCGTCTAGAGCAGTTTTGGAATGATCAAATACACGACAAACTGTTCAAAACTCTCGAGATATAACCAATACAAAAGTTGAAGGCATTTTTTTATATATTTTTTATATGGTATGACTACATCGTCAATGCATGGACACAAAGACGTAATCTAACATCATTATAACTTTATCTGGTCTGATCTACTTGGACCCAGCATTACCGATACATGATGTGTCTGACTGAATTGACTACTAATTCCTCCTTCTTGTCTTTTTTTTCTTCTCCGATAATTAGAAGGAAAGATTTCCCAACTGCACCGAATGTTCTAGCCAATTTGAGGAAACCCAATTATTTATTGGCTGGCCTATAGACCATTTGTGTTGCAAAAGGAGCATTTATTTTAACGTTATAAAGAGAATATTCTTTAGTAGGGTGAATATATAAGCCCCTGCCAGCATTTTTCAGAATTCACATGGAAACAACATGGACTCACGCAATACTCAAAAATCACTTTCCAAATCGAAATCAATACCCCACTTCCAAACAAATACAGGGTTCGCCATTTTCGTCGGATTGGTCATTGGTCAGTGCAAATGTTACATGTTACATATTATGTAATAACAGTCTTATATTTCTAGCGTTCAACTCAAAAGGGTAGCGTACTGCAAGCATGCTTACGGAAAAGCCCAGGCAATAAATTGGCAATTTAGTTGTATGGTTTCCAAAACAAGTAATTTTATTACTGTAGAAGAGCGCTCCAAATTTGCCTTCTCGTGTTTAGAAGGGTAGTCCGATGAACATTTACGCACATGAAATATTTCTGTTATATTAAGTATGCACACAGTGGCACCGGCACTCTACAGGAAGCACTCGGCAGAAGACATAGGTTTGCAAGGAATGTTGATTAGTTTCGATGCATAAATACAATAGTATAACCCACAAATAAATAAAATACCAATGTCCTCTTCAACATTCTCTCCAATCGTACAAACGTATAGAATGTTTTTTTCATAATAATGTTCTTCAAAACAGCGCTTTCCAGTGCAAGCCATTTGTTTATTTTTGCCGACGTTTATTTAAGTATAAGCTATAATGAAATGAAATATGGCGTTGCGTAACTTGGTATTCTAGTGATGACAAGCGAGAGAGCAAGAAAGGATAGGCTTCAAGTTACACAACCGCTCCTTCATTTAGAAAGGGTGCAGACCACGGCCATGGTAAACAAACACCATGTGCACCCACATTCTTCATTCTCTTCACACACACCTATGGGTATTTATGACGAGAGTAAAGTGGCATTCTAATCATTTCAAAGATCCTAGTGATAAAGAGATGAATTAATGGGGTAATTAATCAAAATGTTAGCAACTAATTGAATATAAAAATACCACACAAGAATAGTTGAGGTTATTTTACTCACTTCAATGCTGAAGGAAAAATGTTGAGTAAAAGTAGGCAGAAGGTGACGACTTTTATTCGAAAGCGTGCCTAGCCAAATATCCAAGTACTTTTCTGTTCATGTGAATCTGAACTACTATATACAGGATTTCGTCGCTCGCCAAGCCAAGGTGCCAAGTTTGATAGTTCTTTAAGATTAGAGAATCACACTACCACCATTGATAATCAACATCATAACATGCGTGTAGACAAGCATAAATGGCAACTCTGATTATTTCCTTTTCACACGCACACAACTAAAGTAAATTTTTCAAGTGTCATACTGACTACTCTATCGAGTGCTGGTTACGGGAGAACAGGAAAAGTTTTAATAGTTTGGACTGAAGTCCCGCTCTGAGTAATAAGCTCTGATTTTTATCGACATCTCATTAAGTTAACCAATTTCTTGAATCCTTATATTTTTGCTTTGGCTGTGTTAGATGACAGCTTTATTAAGTACTTGTGCTTATATCTAATTCTATTAAAAACAGTACAAGGGATACAGGGGGAAAATATCCGACTAAAGTCATTATCAGACTATTTACAACTTTTGCATGGCGGTCGAAAAGATGAAAGATTAAATTTCAAAATTACAGCAGCGAATGAAACATAGAATTTAGTACCGGAATGTTTATATGTATTCACTTGAGGCTTATGAAGACTGTTTCTGCTGTGTGGGTGCTAAAACTGTATCGGATTTTGCGCTTTGTATTTGTCTAGAAAATACAACGTTTGCATAGTCTATCGCTATCGCTCCGTCGTTTTTTATTCACTTTCCACAAACTTGAAATGACAAGCGACATTTGTCATTGTCGGTGGTATGCGTGTTGACAGGGTGTGTTAAATCTGGGACAAAAAGCTATTCTAATTCTCAAAGGAAATGAGGACTTGGAAGCATTGACTTATTATTATTTGTTATAATTTTCATGATTATGATAGTGGCAATGTTGTATCTGCATAATTCACTCCTGCTAGTCGGCTTACTGTCATCATAATAAAATATGCTAAACAAAAAGAAAACCAAGCATAGTGCAATAAAAAACGTTCTTGTTCTATCGTCAAGTGGGACAGATTGCTAAGTTCGAGCTGCTCAAAGATCTGTGAAAAAACCTAGGTCGCAACAATTAAGTAGTTTATTACACTTTTGTTCTTTTCTGTACGCTTAAACAGATATATATTATGATTTATTCTACGTGTCACTAACTTGAAACGGAGCCTTCTGAACTAATTTCATGTCAGTCTCATAATTTTGATAAATTACACAAGAGAAAAGATGCAAGACGAAGAAAAACTCACTAAAATATAAGTAAAATGCAATGTATTTTGATTTTAATATTGCGGTACACTTTTCTAACCATTCTAGTCAAATGGAACAGTGTTTACGTACATTTGAATTTTTAAAACATCCAGAGATTGCACATCCAAGTTGTAGGCCTAATGTGCTAATATGCACATAGGCATAATATACTGTGTTTGCGAGTAAGTAGTTACCTTCAAAGCGGAATCTTTATTGCAGGTAATAATGTGTGAAATCAGGTTGTCAGAGTGAAAACAGAATTTGCATAAAAAATGAGTCGAATAAAAAGCACCATAAAAGAAGCAACCCTGCTTCTTTTGCATTATGCATAAAATCGCGCATGAGGTGGTAGAAACGCGTAATATACATGATGGTATTAAATTACACAAGAAAAGGACTAAAAGGAAAAGGTACACACAAGCAGAGATTTTATTACTTGGCAATCTACTGTTTAATATTATAATGAATTCAGATTACTGACAGATGGATTACAGGCCGGTTGTCACCTTTGCCAAAACAGATAGTACTGAAATGACATCATATCAAATATTATATATAGTGAAATTAGAACAACAAGTAATTGATTTAAAAAATCTTGTAAGTTGGTTTAAAATGATCACTTGAATTTTTCATGCCATTTACAAACTTTTCTCTTCTCAGACAGCTTTGAAATTCGCAATATGCACAACAGGCAGACAGGTAGACTTTTATGGAATAAAAATTAACTGCTATAGTTCATGATCATTATAGTGATAAATTGACAGCCGTATTTTCATGGTTATAAACATAATGATATACTCTTGCCAAAATTCAATTAGTTCGCATAGAAAAGGGGTGAGAAACTTTCTTTATTCGTACTTTTTTTTGTTATGACCTAATCTAATTAAAGTTTGTTAGCCTGGATGATTGTTTGTATGGCTCTGCTGTGCTCGGAAGCGCTAATCTGATTTACTCTTTTTCATGCTAAAACATCATTTTGTGTAACCTAGTGTAAAAATCCAATGATATTATTTATTTAAAAAAAAGGTTGTGGGTTGTTCTTAAAGCATTGAGTTACACAACAGAACTGTAAGTCACCATCGTCTTATCTGAACAGCATACCTGTTTCCAACGTTTCTGTTGTTCTGGACCACAGCGAAATAACGGGAAAAGAAACATCTGCTGCGTTCAAGAGGAAAGCGTTACGATAAAGCAAATTGCTGTTAGAAGAATACTATGTAGTGTGTTCATGAAGACTCCAAGAAAAGAATCACGGTTATCTTGAGAAGGATTATTACTGTTCTGCACAAGTATTCTGGCTCTGGCCCATGTTCACTCTTGTTGACGTAAGCATATATATTTCGTACACAGAAAGCTTGGTTCCACCTTTAACCCTTTACCAGCGTTAGTTTTAGAGAGAAAGTTCTGTAGCTGATTTTTATTTCAAAATGTTACATTACGTATTATTACATTACCCACCTACAGACAATCGGGTACATTTTAAGTAAGCTACACTAGGCAATCGACAAAGTTTGTTTTTAATACAGAAAACACATGTTTCAATATTGCTAACAACTTTGTACTACAAAATTTACAAGATTTCCTAAGAAGACGAAAGAAGAATTATTTTCCTTAAACTTGTTGTGTGTAGGTAAATCTACATAAGGAGTAACGGCTTTCAATGACGATAATAATAGTAATAATAATATCGATGACTCAGAAGATTCTCACAGAGTTGTTCCTAATGTAGTACCAGAAACAGCAGCAGCCAAAATATAATAAGAGGTACTCGTGACTCGTGAATCGGTCTCAATACTTTTGGTACATATTCACCAACCACCGCCACTACCACGCGCACGCATCAGCACGATTTTCTTGTTTTCTCGTATTCTTTCCTCCTCCTCACATTGTCATCATCAACACTCGGCAGCATCCAAAAGGCAAACAACGAGAAGAAACCCACATGGCTTCTTCACTCGTTTTCTTGCCGTCTTCGTCCCCGTACACACTCTCTAAACAGACTTTACTCACTCAAGTAAACCAACTAAAAAAGATTCCACATTAAATTTTCAACGTGGGAGTCTCGCTGGTAAGTAGGCAGGCAAGTGGGTAAAGCATACAATATCAACTGCTAAAACGCACAGGACAAAAAATAACCTTGAGTAGAACACAGATAACAAGTAACAAGCATTTTGGACAAAGTTAATTAAACGAATTGATTCACACAATGAATCAAATAACTTGTACAATATTTTGGTGTTTATTCTCTCCGTTTATTTATGCAACTCGTAACGCACAAAGAATGCACAATGTCGTATGAACAGGTAGTGCAAGAAAGTAGCCGTAGAACAATTACACCAACACCATGTCAAAAGACGTAAACGAAACTGACAGGTTTTATTTTGTTGTTGTTGTTTCGAGTTTTGTCCACATCAAATGATGTACTTCTGCATGTACCTAAACGATTCATACGTGAGAAGCGACAATGTGTAACTAACTATTGTTGTGCTATACACTTGCGAACCAGCAGCAGCATTTGAAGCAGCAGCGAGCACAAAACAGCTCAATAATAACAACGGTAACTATCGTTTACGTAAGGATTGACGGCAAGTAAGCGTCTATGTATGTGCACTTGTCAAAAGTTGCAATATACACAAAGGATATACTACATATCTTTTGCACTGTGGCTATTAAAAAGAGCTGACTAAATAGCTATTGCACTAGTAGCAGCAGGAGAACATTATGTAACAATGTAAATACAACTCTCCTGTTGATTCTAAGCTTCCTTCTTTGTGAAATGTTTTCACCAAGAAAGAGAAATCCTTTTCGTTCGTGCAAGTGCACACACAAGAGTCACAAAGAGTGTAAAAGTAAGTTTAGCTTGATATTATTTCAAAATTACCAGTCTTACTGTTTCAAAGTGCCGTGAGGCTCATGAAATGTTGTGAAGTAATAGAGCTGAAGTAAGTGAGCACATACTATGGAGTTGTGGAAACAGGCAATTTTTATTCACACACTTATTTTCTTTTTAACTTAAATTTTCTTACTTCTTGTTGCTACATTCTACCGCTCTCTCATTTTGCCTATCTGTTATTTAGGCAGCACCGCGTGAGAGAGAGAAGCATTTTCATGTCCAAGTTTATTAAGACAAGTGTTTGAAACTACAGGATGGGGACGTAGAGCACGTTTTTCTCTTCAAACGGAGGAATCTAAAGTAAACGAAGTATATCTAGTGACGGGCTAATACACTTGTAATGAACATCACGGTACGGACTCCGTACGCAGTAATGAGGCTCTAATCGCAGCACTTATGAAAGTAGTTTTCTTTAATTGACTTGTGCCCTGTCTCTTTCCTTCGACTACATCTCCACCGCCGCTACACCGACTGCATGTTTATGCGTGCCTCCTGCTTTTTCGAACCGTCGCCGACGTTCAAACGAAGAAGTGAGAATGGCTGGTGGTAATAATAATCATGTATCCATTCTCTCCCAGTCTCTGCAATAATATTATGTGTGTAATATGCCTTTATATAGAGACAAACATTCGCATTCCCTCTCTGAGACTATCCCTCTCTCCATTAAATACGTTTTTCCACCTCCACTACGCAGCACTAACAACAAAAACAACAACTGTATATCCGTCACTAATGGAAAATTGCAGTTCTGGTAGCGACTTGTCAGTTGTGTACACTCTCATTGAACTAGTCAAGTGAACCAGAGGAGGAAGAAAAAAGAGGAGAACGTGCCTTGCAGGCAGTAGTAGTGAGAAGTGGAGAGTGACTATATGAGCGCAAAAACTCACCTTTATGTCGTCGTCGTGAAAAGTACATAGACTCAGGCATGCTACAAAGCACAATTGCAAGTCTTGCAAGCGTTTCTTCAGTAGGATAAATGGTAACAAAGAGAGAGAGGTGGTGGTGGCAGTAGCAGTAGCGATGAATGTTTACGTATTGAATACACAAACATCGACACACACATGCAACACACATAGATACACATAATAACAATATTACACACTTTTTTCTATTTCTCTCTTCTTCATCAGTGTTGTGGTAGCGAAGCCAATGTGATCAAAATACAGCAGCAGCAGAAGGAATAACAAAAACAGTTCACAGACCAAAAGACCAGTGATAGTATAGAGTGCAAAAGCCAGTCCACCGAAACATTATGTATAATAGGAGAGTGAAAATAATAACAATGGAGAAGATACAAAGTGAAAAACCCTTTCTTCATTTCGTTTATATGCATTTGTGTTATTGGTAGTCATCCACTTACTTGCCTCCGTCTCACTGTCATTCCATCTACTTTTCTCTCATGTATGCTCTTCTATTTATTGGCTTACTCTCACTCTACAGACCTGTTTCTAATTTCCCTGTCTCTTTCCCACTCTATTTTCCATGACAGTGAAAGCTCTTCTCCTTCTATTGCCTCGTGTAATAATACTAGCAACCTGTATTGGTTTAATAATAATCATACAAGTGAACACGGAGGAAGACGCTTCGAAATTTTCTCCCCTTTTCCCCTTATTTCTTCGAAACACACGACACACATCACGCAGGCAGGAGCTACCTGTTTTCATTTATTTGCTGTACTTACATGTTTAGGTATAATAATATACATTTATCCTATTTTCATGTTAGACGAAAAGTACTAGGCATGAAGTGGAATAACATGAGCTGAAAAAGCTGTCACAGAGAATGATTGTGATACTTTTTCTCGTGTTTGCATTAAAAAAAGAAATTCAAACGTGGGAGTTTTGGACTCGTAATCACCATTGTCACTTGATATCCACTTTTGTGCATGATTCGAATTACGTGAGCTGTATTGGTTGGATGGAGAGTCGCACAAGTACACTACAATTACCAAAATCTCCAACAGAAGTATCTTAATTGGTAGTAATTCCTACAAAAGAAGCGTAGTTCGTAATGTGTCGTGTGTGTGGGTAGAGGGATATTTACAAATAAAAATATAATCATGTACAGTATGCATGTTTGCATCATTATAATTATTGCTTTCCCCTATTACGGAAACATGGATGTAGTGAAAGTAGGTAATTCTATTCGAACGTGCACTATGACAGTAATAAAATCATCTAGCTTTTGTATGTGAAATCCTGAAATAATATTTGGCCTAGCTGCTCTTATTGATTTGTAGAATTTTCATTTTACAAAATCTCAACCCACTCAATCTGAGATCGCCTAATGCGTTTACATCAAAGTTGTTTGCAGCTCTACTTTACAAGCACTGATTTAAGTAAATACTTAAGCACTTTGTCTACGTCCAGTGTTTGTAATTGGAGTAGCAAAGTAATTTACTTTGTCGCAATGATAGCATTTGATCAATTTTACCTGCAATGTATCTGCTGATGTCGTAGTATTGCCTTATGTTTATAACAACTATTTCAGCATAATAAGTGTGTACTACTACAGCTTATTACATACAAAAAAGATATTTTGTGTGTATTATAGCTGGCAGAAAGTGTCAATATTCTATAGATATTATGCTTTTGTAAAATAAGGCTTATTATATAAATTTAAGTAAAAAAATATCAAATCTACTGGCTAAAAATCATGATAATTCCAACTTCCTTAACAGAAGTCTCAAGAAGGCAAAATAGAGTTGAACAGACATGCCAGCCTAATCATAATCAAGTTAATACTCCAAAACTATTCCTGGTGTACATACATCTTTCCTGCGTGGGACATAATATAGACGGCTTGTTTCACTTATAGTAAGCATGCATACCTAAAGGCTGAATCATAACCTGTAGGGAAATTAATTACATACCACCAAAAATATTATTATGGAGAAGCTAATGAAAGCTGTATACAGCAGTTCATGTAATTACATCTGTGACCAAACGTTTACTCTTGTACCCATCCATTTTATCCATGCCTGTAAATGTGCAAATTCACTCATGGCACCCTCGTCACTCTCTGGGCAGGAAGTATTAATTTAATAATAAACTGTAACAAAGTTATACTATTATTTTCCTGCAATCAACGCCACTCTATGGATGGACTTGCTGTAAAAGCATGTTCTCTTCTCTACTTTACAATAAGACTAACAAGGAAAATAATAAGACACTTCCTATCACAAATTGATACCAACAGCACATTTGATTGAAGCTGGAATCACGAGTTATCATAGCAATATTCCAGAAGTAACTGTTTAACAATAATCGGGTTACAGTTACGATATAGTGGAAATTATGAAAGCGCCATCCTATTCGTTTTATATTAATCAGAATTTGTGTTCTTCACAACAACCTGGTTTGTCGTGACGGCTTTTCAAATCAGATCATCATGAAAAATGTTTTAGTTGAGTATGAAGTTACAAGACATTATAAGTTTCACAAGTCCTCAAGTTGACAATATTCATGTTACTACAAGTTTCATTTTAACATGTACTGTACCCGCCTAGCTCTTTAGTCTTTGCCTTTCCGGCTGATGACCTCAGCAGCAGAGTGGAGGGTGCTCTGGTTCTTAAAGTCGTAAATCACACTCTCTGGTTTCGTAGATCAAAGTTATAAAGCTCGCGTTTGAATAGTGGAAACAGTCATTTCAATCGACCACAGCAGATACGCATACAAAATATAAACATAGATTTGTAAAGCGCTGAAACGTAAACAGATTGGAACTGGAACAAATTGGTATTTTTAATGTGAAACACCAATTTTTCGTTTGCCACGAAACTAATTGTAAAAATACATCAACATCATCAGGGTAATCATGGAAATTTGTACTTGTTATTACCTTCTCTATTACTATTACTCTGCTCACGAAACAAACATGCATTGTTTACCAGAAGTTTAAATATGGCAAAAATTTCAATTTCAAAGTTAACAGCATGTGTATGCAAAGTACACACTGCGTTGGTTGCAACCAAAGAGCAGAGAACCATCCAACAGAATTACTTTTCCCATAAAACCGCTATCCATACCCTGCTCATTGCGTGCACTTTAGTGTTTCCGGTTCGTTTTGATGAAACTCTAGAAAACTGATCTCACTGAAACATGTAGCTCGCTTCTACTTCGTTTGACATTAGGCAATGAATATAATATATTATGTTGAGAAGGGTGTGCAATTTGAAGAACAAAGTCTCACTGATTGTCAGTTCAGTTCCTTTGTAATGACCCAACGCTCATATAACCAGCCTTGCGTCCAACCAAGCAAAAGGAAAAGTTTCATTAGATGCTTGCTTCATATATGTATTTAAGAAGATTTTATGTACGCCCATTCCTTACTAAATTTGTTTGATGCTCTCACTTCCCACATCCCGTCACCTCTTTTCTTACTCTTTTCTTGCTCTCATCCATCTCTTCTCATCATTACTTCCTGGCTTGGTCAAATTACTGCCATAATGAAAATTTTACATTCATCATTACTGTAAGGTACACACATATATATGTGTGTGCAGTGCACCAAGCGTGTACATGTATTCATCATGGGAGAATCCAGCGAAATTATTCAAACCAGATGTCGACTTTTAAAGCCCCTCGCTGTGATGCCTAAGTTTTTCTGTTTGTGCATGCTCCATAGTTTACAGTAAACAACTTCATGGAGAATGAGGAATCTTGCACACTCCTTTCTTTACTGATATGTAACAACCTATAAACCAACCAGGGAGAGAGAGAGATTTACAAGAAATGTTTTATGGAGGTGTATGTAACATTATCGCCATTATCATCAAGCGAAGACACCAAAGCAAATGAGCAGAAAGAAAGAAACAGACAACAACATCACACATAAAAAAAATAGAAAAAGATGTTGAATATGTGTAAACAAACCGTAAATGATGAGAGAATGACAGAGAGAGATATAAGCCAAAAGGTTATATAGATATCTTTCTTCTCTGAACGAATATAATTTAGTAGAGTAAACAGATCAATTCTCAGTGTGAATTTCTTACAAGTTATTACCCGGTAATCTATTACCGACACACCGCACAGGTACTTTTGACAATGCAGATCACTAGAAGTCCTTGGTGAATGCTGTGATTTGCCCTACACTTTCATAAACATAATGCCTTCTCCGTCTCCTTTCTTACATTTATATTAAAAATATATATCTGACACACCGCGGCTCGTGTTATCCACGACCCGCAGGCGTTAACCTTCGGGACAAAAGAATATTATTGTATGCTATTTTACACTGTAGTAAATGCCCGACAAAACCGGCTCTTTACTTCTCACGAGATTTAAACTCTGCACAATTTGTCATGCAGTGCTTTCAATATCGGATCGATTCCTTTGAGTGTATATGTATTCAAAATTGGAACTGATCAAATATTTGAACTGGAACTCATTCCATCATTCCATGTATGTATGCATATATTTATTTTACCATATGTTTATTTTTTGTAAACGAATTGTTATAACGCATCTCATTGTGGCATCCATATTCAATGTCTATTCACTCTATATGGTTTAATTCGCATAAACTAACGTGAATTAGCTGTGTACTTATTTCGTGCCTTGATTTGTAATGGTATTTACAATTTTCATCATTTACACCAGAAAATGAGTTTGGAAATTGGTTTGATGTTTGAAGATGGATAGATTTTACGGCATGATGAGTAATATTTCCCCATATCCACTGTTATTTGCTTCTACGCGTAGATGCGTAAAGTAATCTCAGAGTAAAGGTGTAATGTATATCCAATTATATTTTTTGTACATCTAATGTGTGGAATTCGAGCTCATGCAAAAACGCTTTTCCAAAAACGATTAGGTTTATTCTTTGTTCTTCTGATGACGTAATGCAATGAATGTTTGTGTATCCTGAGTTTCACCAGATTGCATGATCAGTTGTAAAGAAAGAGTTGTTGAGTCAAGTTCACAAAAGAATGCAGGATTGAGAAAGCCAGTGAAATATTTGTAAGCGGTTACAACTGTACATCAAATGAGTTTTGCTGTGCAGCAAGTGTAAGTGTCTGTACAGTACTGATATTTACCTAGTCATGTATTCAAAGTGGAAAGGATGTACTATGTGAATCTGATAAAAACAAATTTAAATGTGAAGAATCGATCCAGTAAGCATTCCTGTTAGTTCACGACCATGATGATTATAATGAGTGTATTGATACTTGTGAAAACTTTGGGAAACGCAAAAAATAATGTTGCATGTAGCGTGTAGATGAAACCACACACATAGTCAGAGATAGTTATCAAATCAAGTATGTATTCTTCTTTCGAGGATATTATCTGGGAGTTAGACAATTTCTAACAGCACCACCCAAAAATGTATACACACAAAAAATGAGAAAGGATTCCTTCAAAGGAAACAAGAAATTTCAACTTGAATTTAAAAACGACATAGCACTGCAACACAAAACCCACTGTTTTTTACAGAACAATACAAAATAGTACATCATATATCATTACTTTTATCATTCGTCTTATTTTTTTAACATCCTTTTATTTAAGAAAGCAATGGCAAACCACAAATTACCATTTCCTGAAAAGAAACCAAACGTGTATCAGTAATAATAGCATATGAATAGGCACTTCACATAAGGAGCATCAGTCATGGCCAATCTTTCTGTTTAGATTGCAGAAGAATCAGAATACTAAAGATAAAAAGAATCTAGCAAAAAATGCTCACTCTCTGTGAAATTTAGTTTTCTCATCCCTTTGTTTACTTACTTGTATACGAACAATATCACATACATTACCTTCCTTAGAAGTTGACTGTGGGATAAAGTGATTTTTAAAATTGCATTTTATGTAAGGCTTATCTATCTGCAGCAGATGCATGTTGCTCAACTAGTTCAACACACCGGTTCCCTCAGAAAAGGACATGTAAAAATAGGTACTTGATTGCGCATATATGGAATTCTGGCCATCATTGCATTGTGACACTGATACAACCCGTTAACACTAAAACGAAATATATGTATCTGAATAAATATCATTATCACATCTTATCACAACTATGTGCTACTCAGTCTCTTTAAAAACTTGAAGAAGCTTTGTCCAAAAAATATTGTCATGCAAAATTTTCGTTGAGATCATATACTGTCTTATGTCAAAATAAATGCACTCACTTTAACAACTCATATAAAAGTTAGCTCTTGCACATCTTCAAAAGAAATGCATACAAGAGGGGTGACTTCTAGATACGCAACTTTTGTAGATGTATGACTACTGCAAGAAAATGTGCCATCGTATAAATATATTATGTACATTATGGATTGACGTTTCAGTATTAAGTGCTGCTGTTTTGATGCTTCAAACTACAATAATCTAACCATATCTTCTTGTTTTTCTTTTGATGATCTTTTTACGTACATGTCCTGCAATGAAAACATTTAAACCGTGAAGACGAGAAAGGCGATTTTGATGCTGCTCCAATTATGGCGTAACCGTTTGGTTGCTGAAAAAATGCATGAATTTCTCCATTTACTGTGCTCAACGTAAGGATATTTCGTTTTGGATATGATTTACTTTACAATGTATATAACATGCGAACAACATGTTCACATGTACAAAAAAGTAAAAGATAAAACAGTGTAATCATTTTTGTTGGCAGAGAAATACAGGGGACAAAAACATGTTGTCTATTATTGCTAGCATGGTAAAATTGTAGTGCACAAAATTTTCAGAGAATTAGTGTCGAGCAGAGACATATGATTCACAATGAAAACGCCCTATTTTATGATGAGAGCATGTACATATTTCAAAAGCTTGGTTGTTCTGCTGAGAGGCTTCAATAGGGCGCGACTTCAGTTTCATTATGACAAAACGAACCACGAAAATTAAAAAAATTGTAATTCACTGTCCGTGCAATATGCTCTCTCTCTCTCTCTCTCTAACTGAATATCGTTTCTAGTGCATATTAAAATGCATTTTTCTACTCATTTTAGTTATGGTGGCGCTTAATGATACACAATGCGTTCAATGATATGCAACCGTTGTCCATAAAAAATCAACTTGTATAAGAGATAATATCTCGGTATGGTAATTATAGACAATGTCATCACAGCGCGAATGATGCCAGACAATCACCAAAATATTTTAATAAAAGGACTCATAAAACAACGGATGAAGCAATCGTTCATTATAAAAGTTTGTTAAATAAAGCTCTACCCTCACCTGTCAATAATATGGGTTTTAATACAGTATTTTATGGCATAGGTAGTAAGTTTTGGGCAATGAATAATACTTGGATTTTGGATATTATGTTTTATTCGAATGAAAAATGCAGATAAAATCAAACGTGTACCTTGCATATTGAATAATACTGCAGAATGTCAATAATGACGAGTGGCAACTCCATGATTCATTTCCCTTCTAGGCAAATATGATTGTGAGACAAGAAAACGTACAGAATTGGTAGGATTAGATTAATAAATATAAATGCAAACACAGAAAATGTTCAGTAGTTAGCACAAAAGAGTAATTTTTCATTCGTCTGATGCATAGACGCAGTGTGGAGGCACAATTTCAAATATATAAAGTTACCATAAAAGGAGGCGTAGAGGAAACTCTCTCTTTCTGAATGTCGGCAGCGTACAAAATTAAGAGAGGCATCATAACATGTTTCTTTTAGGGAACAAGCAAGGTGCGTGTAAAACTTTTGTTTAAAAACAAAATTCTCGTCGTGTCTGTGCGTAGTAGGGTAACGTACAAAACGACGACGGTTTGAGCAGCTCTGTTATTCTGATGAAGTAGAAAAGCATAATGTAATATGTAATACCTAATAATAATTTCGTGCGTGCGTGATTGTGTGAGTGTGTGGATTGCAATGTGTGTGCAGAGTGCACACACTACTGCTATAAAGTAATAATCATACCGGTTGAAAATTAAAACACCAGGTTTCACCGAATAAAGTTAGTTTTTACAGCCTGAAACGGAGGCGGAGATGCATACAGTGGTATGGTTGGCAAAAGAGAGAGGAAAGAAGGGAATAGGTTGTAAAATGCCAACGATACGCATGAAGATGACTCATAATCATTTTCATAAAAGATAAAGGCCTGTCGTTCCCCAAAAAACTTGGAAGAGTCAGTCAGTAGTAGCAGGAGTGTATAATTCGTAAGGCACATAATATGTATAAACATATTATTCAAGGAAAGCAGGAGTCCTTGGTATTTGGTGACTGAACTTCTCATTTTCCGAATTCATACATTGCAGTCTGTTATGTTCCAAGGGGATTGCCCTTCTTTTCTGGTGTATTTTTTAAGCTTTGCTCTCTCAGGAAATTATAGCATTATGTCAGCATAAGCAGGGGCGATGTGCCTGCTTGGAGTTTGCATGGAATATAAATAATATATGTTTCTAATGTAGAATAATCAAAGGTAACATGCGCCTGCACTCACTCGCATACAAGCACACGCACATAATTACAGGGTTTCAATCGGCATTCGAGAATAGGAACAACAAAAATTGAGCTAATAAAGCTACGAAACTCAGAGGAACAATCACCTAGGGGATCAATTCTTAAACAACATTCGAATATTTTTTATTACCTTCGCAATAATATATTATGCATTCTCTTTTCTATATCAAGAGGTAGGCACCTGTCTTTGAAATATGCATATCAAATGATTGGAAATTCCCAGCGACTCTTAATTTCAAGAGGAATGGGAAAAGAGTTTCGTGCTGAAAGTTTGTGGAGCTTGAAACTTTCAGCTTACCTTTCAATTTCATTATGCATTACTGAGACAATCAAAACTTGACGGAGGTGGGTAGAGGAATCCAAAAGAATTTAATTTGAGAGTTGAGTGGTTTAAGTCAAGATTCGTGACCCCGCCGGACAAGGAACGACAGGAACTTTCTTCTTTGAAAGTTTACAACGACGGAGGGTGGTGTGACGTGTTTAATATGGGAAATCTAAGGATTAGTGACGACGATGATGTGACAGCTAGAACTGAAGTTGATAAAAGGCATTGTTTGTCATATGACATATCTCACACTACTGAGGTAATTGATGAGCTTAACCAGGCTACCCTAAAGTTTTAGTACAAACGTTTTCCTAATGCTAAAATATTTGGGTTTTTATCTTTTGTATGTGTGCAAACAAATTTAAATGGGTTCTTAATTTCCACTCCACTATATTAAGTTTAAGATATTTCTCCTTTTGCCATGAAATAATTTTCTATTTTCTGGATTTAGAAATATAGCGTAATTGAATGTGATGATTTAGCAGTGACTGCAGGGTAAAAAACTGCTTTTTCCTCCTTTTGGCTTGGTGACGTTATTGGGTTTCTTGCCTTTTCATCCCTTTCAATTCCACTTTTATTCCTCTTTTCTCCTCAAATTTTAAGCAATTCATGTGTACCTAGGTATATATTTCTTGCCTTACATTGCCATTCACCAATGTACATTACAAAATATGCCTTATTCCTTATTCTTGCCGTGCGAGTCGTTTAAAGTGTTTTTAGGCTTTGCATGTGCGCCTACACACAATGCACACAGACTAACTATAAGCATCACCTTTCTTCAACTTGGAAACTGAATGACGGTTGCGGTAGTTCCTGCTCAGATGAATGGAACAAGTCAGATAATAACACTTATTTTTCCAGAATTTAAGCCGTATTACATGAAAAAGATCCTCGTCTTGAAGAAAATGGGCACGTTTCAACTTCATACGTTCCTATTCTCAAGATGACTATTTATATTCAATGCAGGAAGCTTGCTTTTTAATCTTTCATAAAATCAGTATACATGCATGTACCTAGACACCATTGCTCAGAAGACATTGCAGATGGACATGTACAATTTATTCCAAACGACTCGAATGAAAAGACTTCAAGAAGTCATGAACTAACGTATTAAATAATAATAATAACGTCCCGTTTTTCTATTTATAAAATTTAAGGATCTCGAATCCCTTTAACTGAAAATATGTGTATATTATACGAACTTCCCACTACAAGATATTGAGCTGAAGAGATCTATATTGATATGCAAGTGTATTGTCATGATCATAGTTTTACTTCCATACAAATGTGGCGTATTATAATATGAACTTGTTGCTCCATTATAAAAATTAAATCAAGAAGCATAAAGCAGTACAGTACAACTTTTTCGCATTAAGTTTCAACGTAATGGGTGACGCCTGTAAAAATTGAACAAAACAGAAATTGTCAATGCCATACACAATGTGATGTAACCGTTAATTCCTCCAAATTTATATGGAATGCTCGCTATTTTATCTGTAGGTAACTGCTTGTTGTGTAGAACTATCGCTAGGAGTGTGTGGTGTTTAATATTTGCTGAAACAGGCCAAAATTTGATTATGTTGTGAGCAACAGACAACAAAATCTAATCACGTTCGAAATCCCACCCGAATACAAATGCAGGTACGGGTCCAGTTCTGCTTTCCTTGATCCTCTATAGGGGAGAACGCTTGAATCAATAAGTAGCCCACGTACCAAGTCTCAATCTCTTTTAGCACTATATTTTACGCAGAGAATAGGGAGTGAAAGATCAGCAAGTGCTAAAATTACATCTATTATTTCAGTTTAAACCACACTGAGACTAAATGTAAAATTACATACAATACATTGCAGAATCTATGTTTAAAGACGCGGGAGAAAGCAAAGTGTAAACACAAATGGCAAAGTTTAATGTAAATAAGCTTTCCCAGCCGTTAGATAGTATACATTACATGAAAAAGTGCAGATTCTACATCCGTGTAGCAACGATATCAACGTTCGCGTGAGCACACCATGAATATCCTCACCACTACCACCGACAACGCCATACCACGAGGGAAGTCCTTTTCCGCTGTTATTATAGGAACTTTGAGCTGTGTAAAAGTAGTCACCCGGAAATACAAGTGTAGCATCTAATGGACTAGGATTCTCTACTTGAAGTAGTTTTCCTTTTATATTATCATACTTTCGAGAAATGGAGCTACTGGCACTATCCATCTCACTACAAAACTAACTCTACTAGCACGCACGAACATAAACCAGGGAAGGTAATCTGATAAGTAAGCACTGACTATATAGCTGTTAGCGGAAATGCGAGGATTCAGTGAATCTAGCTGCAAACACAATTCCCAGAGAAGCCTTTTTTCCACTTTTGAAATCAATAAGATATCGAACTAAATAATACGCTTGAGTAAATAAAAAAAGTTCAAATCAAGTCAGACAAAAACAATGACTTATGAGTTATATCAGTATAATGCCTGTCTGACTACTTTTCTATTTGAAACAAATTGTTGCAGGAAGTAGAGCTCCTAAAAATCCCTTTTGTGGTGCCATACTGGCTAGCCATGATTGTGCAAAAATGACCATAATATGACGAGGAAAAGGATATGCTCTGATGAAAGATAACTCGTGGTAGGCAACCTATCATCAGCACACGCATAAACATACAAATGTTACACATTTCAGTACGTGTATATACTTCACTGTTGTCAGAAAAACAGGAAAATATGAAAATGGCAGATAATGCTATTATAAAGTGCCGTCAGACCATCATTATCTACCATCTCATCTTGTTTCTCTAACTTTCCATCTACAACTTCCGTCATCCTCCTAAACATCTTCTATATCAGGTTTAAAAGTTTTCCCTCACTACACTCTACACACATTGCTAATATTACTATAACCTATAGAGTAAGTAGATGCTTAGAACCGTTTGAAAATTCGTTGGCTGCACAACAACTCCGTAAGTTCCATCCTTCAGCAATCCACCTACAAAAGCATCCCTGTACTTACGCGATGATGGGTAAAGTATACAAACCTGTTTACTGTGTATGTATCGTGGCACGACGAACAACCTACTTGCGATGAGTGATTACATAACACAATTTGCTCTCTCGGTAAAAGCCTCTTCTGGTAAATACAGAAACACAAATGAGAGAAAGCTTGTAGCAGCTAACAACAACTAGAGTAGAAGAGCGAAAGAGACAAGTTGGCTCCTTCTTTTCCTCCCATAGAAAAAAACCACAAAAAACTGCTGTTTTCTCTGAGCAGCAAGTATATATACTCTCTGCTCCCACTTTACTCTTTCCACATGGACTACCATTTTGGCAACAGCAGGATAGTAGCAATAAATGCTAGAGAATTTCACCAAGCAGACAGTAAACAGGAAAAGATTTTTAAGCCTTTCTAATATCTAATCTAAGGAAGATGAAGTGCGTAAATTTTTATTACAGGTTTCTTTCTCCCTTTCTCCCACTAGTACTAGTACAACAGACAACAGGAATGATTTAGTTGAGAACACATTCTCGTCCGCAGTGGAGTTATTTAGCTGCGCATGCATTTATGAGCATTTGTATAGATACAAACAACCAGCATATAGTTCACTGCTGAATGTCAAGCTGTGGCTAATCATACTACTCCCCCTTTAATAATGCTCAACTGGTACAGCACTGGTGATTATGAGAAACGTATAAAAAAGTATATAAAGACGTTTGCAATTAGCCGATATGGTCCTTATTACCAAACAAGTCTATAGTTAGAGGCAACGAATGAAGAGCAGATTTTTTCCTAGGGATATTATCATACATCCCTCTGCACATTTCCTCAGAAAATTTATATTGCACGTTGGTTGACTCAGTATTATATTTCTCAGTGTAATTCCCTGTGGTGGAGAAAATAGCATATTCTTGTAAAAGCGAACGCACACAATTCCACTATACTACAATTTTTTACGCAACAAACAGACACACACAGGGCCATTGTAGTAATGTCTCGCGTAACGCACGTCAGAATTAGGGCGGTGTAGAATGAAATTCATGACACTATGTAAGAAATTGTCTTTCTCTATTCTCGAAACAACTGTTAGAGGAATGCCGTTTTCAGAGGAAGAAGACTAGAGAACACTGCTTTTCGTATGGAGAAAGCTTTACGGATCATGGGGCCGCTAGTGTACTGAGGAGGTAGTGTAATGTATAATGTATGTTTTATTACTTAAGTGAACTCCACAAACATACCACCATAGCATCTATTACGCTGTGCATCGTAAAAGCTCAAGCACTTTCTCCCTTGCTTATGTATATAAAACGAAAAATGAAGAAAATGATGATGATGCAGTTGAGACGTCGTCAGTGCTTTCTTTTTTGCTGCTGAAGTACTAAACATACATGGACATATGCATACACTTCCATTTAAAGTTCCAAGAGATTCTACCCCTTAGTTCCCCTTGGCTTGCACTTACATATCCCCCAAAAGTCATGTTTGAAATTATATGTTATTTGAGATTCAATGTTATGTTCCGTGGTACTTGTATAATCAACATGGATACCACCAGAGAAAGCGAAACAGAGAGAATGCTCAAGTAGTACTGGAAACCGAGATGAAGAAAGAGCAAAGGATGACTTTACGAGTAGTGAAAGACGAGCAAAAAAATTTCTTGAAAAGAGCTCAACAGGCTGTTGAAGAAAATAAATGTGAACATGTGACAAGGCTCAGTCAGTAAGGCTTTTACTCTCGCACTGGCATGTTTAGTAGAAGCATTACTCGTGAAATTTATATGCATTATGTACACGCGTAACATTATACGGTACGCGGTCGTAAATGTGATGGTGTTCGTGGTCGTCGTGATGACTGTTGCTCCTCCTTAGGTACATAAGTAAATACTCCTGTTTGCCTTTTCACTAAAAAATCAGTAGATACAATGAGAGCCAACAAAGGAGAAAAAAGATCGACAGACAGTCAGTGGGAGATAATGGATGATGATGGAAATTGAGAATAGCAAAAACTGTTCACAACCAACATAGTTATGGTTTCCTATTCCCCTTATTAAAGTGAACGGCCTTTCTTCCAAAGGATTTTTTGCTCGGTGTTGTCATAAACTAACCATCGCCACTTACATCGCTTTCTATGGCTTTTCCTTCGTGACAACTGTTACAACAAAAAATGTTAACAAAAGATGCTGTGCAAATAATGGTTAGGGCTGGACATCGAGTGGAGCAACTATAGCAGCGGAAATTACCAATAAATTGTGTGCAGCCAATACCTTAAATTGCCTATAGATCGTTTGAGGCCTTTTGCTGAAACTCGTTCGTATCGAACATTGTAAAAAGAATCGTAATTTGTTCGCGCTGTTGATACATCTTTCCGGTTGTCTTGTACATGGTTATCCTTGCAAAGTGTTTCAAAAAATCAAAACTTTGTCTAGCGTCTTGTAAATCTGCAATGCAGTCTTGTAAAAATTAATAAAAACCTATTCATACAATGTATTAACGAGAGGATATTGTAAACTTCTGCTTGGAACGAAGTTTTTGGCTCCCCGGTAGAGCCCATGGTAATACTTATTAGGATGAAGATGGAGTCAAGTGAAATTTAATATGTCAGCCGTCAGTCGACTATCCGCTTAGGTTTTCCTAAAACCACGCCTAGGCGCTTTATTTATGCTGCGAAAATCAATTGAGATGAGACTTTGTTGGGTACAGTCTAGCGTTATTCCAGTTCCTAACGCCCATGGCGTGGCTGATGATTTTTATATTATTTTATGTAATATCCCAGGAAAGATGAGGTGGTGTTGGTGATGATGTTGGCGCTATGTGCATTATACTCATGTACCTACTGATAAAATCAGTAATGAGCTGAATTGCTTCTCTTCTCTGTTCTAAGCATCATTATGGACATCAGCAAATTAGCTGTGCTGAAGCAATATTAGTAGTTATCATCATACAAGCATACGACATGCTAGTTGACTTGCCATTAGATAATATACCTACAATGCGTTATATCCACTGATAAAAAAGCTGTGAGTTGACTAAAAACACATTCAACTCGTAAGTAAGCATGAGTAAAAATGGTTTGTTGGTCGAAATGTAGTCCATTGACGTGCATACCATAATTGATTAAAATGAGCAATCATGGACAAATGACAAAACCTCTACGTAGTATCAAGTACATTTAAAGTCATTTATAAAGCGAATTCATAGTGCATACATGACTGGATACATTAATTACGTCGCGTGGTCGTAGTCCAATGGGTGTACCTTTACATTTTTGCAAAAAACGGTAACTACAAAACAATATACTAATTATTTCTCATATTTTCAAATGGAAAGGGAGTTGGCGTTGGAAAAGATGTAGCTGTAGCATAGAGGAAAGGTTTATATTGAATATACTACAAGATTTTTAAAAAACATCTAGTAGGATGACTTACACCTCCATCCAAAAATGTAATTAATAAGTTGAGCCACACAGGGATGCGTGTGGAACGGGCAGCTTCTTCAATACCGGGTCAGTCAGTATTGGTAGACAACTTGGCAATTTTCGTCAAATCCCGTGGGAGAAAAGTGTTAATCCAGTGAAATCCCTTATTTTTTGTCTAGTTTACTCTGTATAATATTGTGTGCATTAACCGATGTCAAACAAACACAACGTAACTTTTGCACAAACAAGCAGAACAAAACTTTAAAATTATAAACAATAATTATATAAGTCTTTAATACCAACCGAAATTACTCCTAGCATGGGTAAAATATTATGGTATTGATTCATCAGATGTCAAACGCTTGGCTTCTCTTTTTCTACTTTAGTACTCTTTCAGTGAGGTGATTTCACAACATCACAAACAGCTTGATTAATTACCTATATAGAGCACTACTTTTATTATTTAAAACAACTATTTCCACAAAAAGTGTCAACTGCATTCGTTACACAACTTGACGTTTTGCAAAACCACGTTTACATAACGGGTTTAATTTCCAGAATCCCCACTGCTTTGAAATAATAGGGTGGCACGGAACACGGCTGCAAAATTTAAGAAGCACAAAAGTAAAACACAATTAAAATACGACCAACTCACAGTACAGCAACAAATATATAAAAAAACGAGTACTTAAATGTAGCAAAACTGATCATATAATACAATGTTACACATATGCACATGATATACAGATTGACATTAAAAGTATATTTTAATATCATTCACAAAAAATAAGCCGCAAAGGTACGTCATAAAACTCAACAGGTTTATTTATTTTCTCGTAAAACGTTAAGGCATATTCTTCTTTCAGTTAAAGTTAAGAATATAATTCATAAAATTGTTTCCCCATGCTCCTCTAACCTAAATAAAGTTTACAGTACTTTTCTCACAGCATATTATGTACCTCTGGAGATTTGAAAAAAAGCAGAGTTAGAGTAGAGAACATGCCATTCATTTTTTACATACATTTCAAATGGAAGGAAACTAGCGTCCAAAGAATACAACACGCATGAGGGCAATAAACCTGAAGACGTTAGAAGAAGCATCGAGCAAGAACGCAGGAAAGAGAAACGAAAGCAAGAGGAGCGCATGAATGAGAACAAAATGGAACGTTTGACAGATGGAAATGATAAATAAGTTCTGAAGGTTTTATAGAGTTTACTAGTTGTATGGCGGATATTATGCTTATCGGAAATGAAAAAAATGTGAAATTGAAGCAGAAAATGTGTTTGACATTGTTCAACTAGTCCTAGGTAGGTTATTTTTATATACCATTACCATTATATTCTGTTTTTCTTGGAATTCTGAATATATGAAATGTCTTTTACAGTCATAGCTAATTTTTTTGCGAAAAAAAAAATGCCAGCATAATGAAAATACATTGAATTTCGCACGTCATTCTCTGCTGCTATTTTTTCCTGTACTTATTATAGTTTGCTTAGAGTGACATGTTCGTCAGAAAAAAAAGGAAATTACTGGTATGGGAGCGTTACGACAAGCTAGCAGATTTAAGGCAATGGTGCCTTTTATTTTGAATGGTTTGAATTACTTGACAGGAGGACATATTCGTAGCCTTAATTAAAAATCTATAAGAGGTAAAGTGATTCAAGCAAAGTACCCAATCGAAATGATGATCCATATGTGTCAAATGAATTGATCATTTGAAAAATGCTACTCAAATTCATCTTTTTGCTAAAGCATCACAGAAAAAATAGAACTTGTCAGTTAAAAAAGTACACTAAAGCTTTCAGAAAATCTGGATCAGAATAAAGTAAAGCACAATCTCATTCCTAAAGTACGATTCAAGGAAGTTCAATTTATTTCGATTCGCACCTGCTCATTACTTGTGCAAACAACCTTCCCTCTTTAGATTTTTTTGCAAATTGGGTTAGTTTCTTGATAGTCTACCTAGATACATATGTGATCCAATAAAAAGGCATAGTTAAAGATGTACCTACATGAAACTCACATTTTCGGCAGCTAGTTCGCTTTTTTCTCCGCAATAAATTAAATATAAGACGGCTACTGATAATGAAAACTCATGTGCGTGAATTTTTACCGACGTATTTTGTCTACTGGGAATATATTTCTTAAAGATGAAAACACGCACTTTGTCGCCTTACTTTGCAAATGACTAGCATTCCACGGCGCCTTTTCTTTCTACATGAATTCAGTACATTATCTATCTTCGCGTCCAGGGATCTTCCGTGTTTTAACACCATTTCAACTTTTCTAAAGACAGATGATATAACTCTACTATCCTCCATAACGGTGGCGGTAACACCCTCGACATAAGTAATAATAGTCGTTTGGAAGCCTTACAAACAGTCTCATAAAAAGCAAAGAAAGGAAAGTGAAAAAAAAACTCATGGAAACTATGCTATAACTACGAACCCATGCACCTACGTTCGAAGCATGTCATTAGTGCATATGTATAGATGGATAAGCAAGCAAGTGTAAGCTCCGTTGAGCAATCACAATGAAAAAGGAAGCAGGAGGCCGAAGTTTTTTCCTCTTTCTCTTTTTCTTTCTTCACTTTCTATCTTTACGTTAGGCAGAAATGTTAGAATTGAGCATATAGAGTGAAGGAGCACGGAGTAAGTTTGATGGAGTTGAAAAGCCCATGCATGTCATACCGCTTTTGTTGCTTCTCTTGCTAGAATTATATTTTCTTTGCTATTTTCCTCCTCTCGTAACAAAGACATGGTTGCTTTTTTATGCTATATTTTTTAGTGTGAATGTACATACATTCCCATTCGCTTCTATACTTGTTCTTGCTTAATAAGATAGATAAGCATATTATTTGTGTTAATAAACATGCAGAATCAGGTATGGTACAAGTACAAACCTAAACCTCAGCTCAGTTTTATGTACCTATATGTTGTTCATGTTGTGATGTTATGTGGAATGAAAATGATATCGTGTCGTACACATGACAAGTGGACATCAAATGATGAAATGAATGGAATTTATTTATATAAATTATTTAAAAAATGACATTTTACGTACAGATTCCGGGATGGTGGATGCTGAATGTAGACCTTCTTTTTCATTCGTTCCGATATGTGTGAACAGAGAAGAAAATACAGTTTTTTAAATGTCTAAACTTGAACAAGGCTATTTTAACGTTTTGTTAAATCATTCAACTCGAGGATTTTCAAACAAATGTCTCCTTTTGGGTATACATTTGTGTATCAAGTAGTCAGTCACGGTGTGATTTTTAAAACTATTTTCTTCTGGTTACACTGTTGATCCTTTATTTTGATAATGAAAAAGTTAAATGTTTATTACAGCACAGTGTAGCACAATCCTGGCTATTTAAATCGCTCACAAAAAAGTAGTGAAAATGTTTGCTGCTTTTCAGACGCACATGTAAAACGAGCTATAAAAATGCAATTTGGAGGAAGAATGTTCTGTGATACAGTCCTTTTGTAACAAAGCTTCTAGACAAACTCAATGCGTATGCATTTGCGAGCACAAGAATGATGTGCAAGCAGCCGTTGTTGTTGTTGTACTGCTTCGAGACTCAAAGTAGCATCCTTTCCCTGCTTGATTTACTGTCCAGCCGTCGCTGTTGCGTGGCATGCAAGGCTTCCTTGTCGATTAAAAAACAGGATTTTTTTTCCTTCTTGAAGACGCGTCGTGCTTAAATCACGTATACGCGATTGCTTGGTTTTTATGCAATACTTTGACAAGTACAAAGGAAAGTATACATACATTCAAGCATAATATATGAATTTCACGATAGTTTTGTTCGACGTAATATTTCTTGAATATGTTTGGCTTTATTGCCGTTTCTACTGTGGTCGGTTAGTTAATAACTAAATGGAACATAGAGAAAGTACAGTTATTTTAACACTCTCAATCTGGCCTTAAAAAAGTTTGATTGCCTGTTTAAGTAAGTGCTGAACAGTTAGTTATGTGAGTCTTTCATGGTATACATCTTTTTTGAGGATGTTATCTATCGCAATATGTAAATGATTGCCGACACGGTCAACTGGCCAACTTGTCCATGCAGTCGAAGCAAACTTCTTTACAATGTTTTTGTACTTCCATTTGTAAAAATAAATGTTTAGGATTGAATGACGATGATGATTGAGACGAACACGAATTTTCAAGCTTCTTTGGTTGCTCTTTGAACTATTTATTTTAAATTTTACTGAGTGTATAAATATTCTTGTGTCAGAAATGTTTATTTTATCCAACTATATGCCTCAATTAAAAATAGTGGGGTACCGAGGTTTCTCTAAGTTACATGTATTAACCATGGTCCGCAGTTTTCATTAGAGAACTTTTCAGTTATTTATTAGCTCGTAGGATTTTCTCTGTGAGACTGACGATATGATTCTTACAAGTCTGTATATATTAAACCAGTAAATTGCACATTATGTCCTTCTCCTTAGATGATATTTGAGTATTGATATCAAGTCACGAAGACGAGATCATATCAAGATTTTGTTTGCGATATCTGAGAGAAATTTTGAAAGAATCTATGAGATATCATACAAATATTAAAAATACAGAGAGCACATTCACTTTTACTCTTGCTGCTGGCGCTGGCATAAACGCATGTTCAATGATTTATGAAGAAATGATATTGGAGCTGACTGGATGTGCAATGTGCAGCAGCATAGAAAAAGCCTGGAATGAAGCCAGAGTAATGTTCGAGCGGCATACGCTTATAATCACCACATAGCACATACACACTTGTCAAATATAACTGTAATATCGAACAAGTTTCTGATATTATTAGCGATTCCGTCTCACACAAAATCATCTACCAACTTCCATGTGCGCTTACTCGCATTCCCAAAATATTTCCCGTGTCAAATCTCTTCGACAAGTCTCTTTTGTTTATCTCTTCATTAATCTTGTTGTACATTTCTTTTGGTTGATGAGTCACAGACAAGAGATATGAGAAAGTGAAGTATAGTTGTAGTGGTGTTTAGTTTATTATTTATACGATTGTGAAATGTAAACAAAGTCACAGTCACACATACACAAATACTCACTATGAGAGAGCTTGTTGGAGCTCAAGTGCTTCTCTTTGTCTCTCTTTCTCTTCTTCCTCCCTATCTATCTTCTCATCAAAATAAATGTTTCCAGGAATGAACCAAGAGAGTAAACGATTGACATGGAAAAATATGTTTTGCTGGGATTACAAAGAAATGCAAAACAAAAAGTGATAAGGGCGATAATGATGGGAATGGTGATTATGATGAGCGTGGTTTTGTTAAAGACGCACGACAAGGATGATGACACACGATTTGTTTATAAGTGGATACAAAAAACTTTGCTTTGAAGTTTGTTACAGAAGTTTTTATTTCATTTCAAAAATATATAAAGGCATCTCTCGTGTGGATCTCTTCAGCTGCTGCTGGGATAATAATAAGAACAATAACAATCAACAAATAAGTGGAGAGCTCATAAGAGTTTCACTTTGAATAAAACTGTCTGTTGTCAACGTAAATTCTCATATAGGTACATACACAGCAAAGCTGCGCTACACTAGCAAAAAACTTTGTTGTGCAATTGGGCAAAGATGATGAATACGAGAACGATGGCGATGACACATGTTTGAGCACAACGCTCTCAGAGATGCTAGAAGATGAACGAAGGGGAGAGTAGTCGTAATGTTTTTTAAAAAGAAAATGATAGCTTTTCTTGCATCCTCCGGTCAAATCTCACTATGATACAGAACTGTCTATTCACCTTGAGGTTTTAAAGTTTAAAACGCCGGATGCTTCTATGAACAAATCATTCCCAAAGAATGTAAGAGCTGCAGTGGCTAGGATAGATGATGATAACAATATTCCTTCTTCATATCAAACAATTATCCTGATTACTACCATGAAAGATGATGGCACACACAGAGATGTTGTTACAGTGCTTCTTCTTATTTTTCTCTTCTTGATATGATTTTCTGCTGATGACGACCTTCAATTTCTCTGTCTATATTCTTATCAAGAACAACAATAACAACACTCGCTCACACCACATCACACGCCAAAAAGAAGGCAACTTGCACGTACGATTTTTTCCTATCAAAGTTATGATGACAATGTTCCTTTTACGCTGCGAGAAGATCAGAGCTGAGGGAAAGAGTGTGTGTGTTTGTATTTTCGACTTTTTCTCATTTGACAACTCCAAAACAGTGTGTGTGTGTGTGAGTGTGCGAGATGAGATCCCTACACAACACGAACTTTCAGTCAGTACACACTCTACTAGACACACAATGCTATTATCATGACTGTAGTCGTATTAAGCAAGGTTCCTTTCCTCCTGCCTTTTCCTTTTCCTTCTCCCTCTTTTTCTTCACGTTTCAGCAACAGTCACAAGTCATGATATATGTGCGTACCAATAAAATAATACGAAAAGGCTTTTCTTTCTTTATATATATGTTATTTTCTACTCTTGCCAGTGTTTCTTCTCTGCTGCTTGTTCTTCAGTTCAGTAGTTAGGTTCGCTTAAAAGTCCTCCGCTATACGGAAACTAACTTACTTTTTTCCTACCCACTGTTGCTGTTTGTTGCAGCTAACCATCCATGGTTGTGCCGTTGTAGAAAAAAAATATTACGCGCTGTGTGTGTGTGTCTGTGTGAATCTGATGTGTGCGTTATGTTTTTCAGAGCTCTGGCTAAAAGGAAACATGTAATGCAGCGGCATAGCAGCAGAGTAAAGGCTTGCGAGTTGAGTAGAGAGGAACTACTAGTACTCGAACCAGAAGGAAGCTGTCCAAAAACGGCGATGCTCTTATACGCAAGAGCAGTACATTTGAAAAACATAACTGTGGTCCCTCATGTACACTCCTATATATTATATTATATGGTATGGTTATTATACGGGGCCGTAATATGTACAAGCGCATTTAGCTTGTACATACATACATACTTAGACACGGAAAATTTTCTCATTCTCGTGGACTTCAAGAAGAATACTGATACATAACAAGGGAGAATGAGAGAAAGAACTGTGAAAAAATCGGAGGTGAAACCTGAGGATCCAATGTTTTTGTTGTTGGATTGTGTGTATGCGTCTACGTACGACTGTTGAAGTACGTATGGGAACTGGTAGCTATGTACAAGTCTTCGCTTCAGATGTGTTTTTTTGTCTGTCTCCATCACTCAAGCATTCAAACTAAGAAAAAAAGTCTACCCACTCACGCACAAGTTGTATTTCTTTTTATTCGGTAGCCTGAGTTAATCTATGAAAATCTATGTTTTGTCTGTCTGTTTGTATTACATGTGTGCATGAACTTTCGGGAAAAATTCTAGAAGGGATCGTATAAGGCAGGCCTCAGGGTCGGAGAATGAGAAAGGTGTAAACGTTAAAATAGCAAGCAATCTCATTATGCAAGTTCATGTGTTTACATATTATTAGTTTTTAAGACAGTGGAACTTGGAACACCGTGGAAGGAAAATTCATATAAGAAGACTAATTTTGTCTATTCCAAGTGAGTTCAAGGTCGACTTATTCGAAAGGCATGTAATGTTTTAATTTATGATTCTTTGAATGCAATCTTCATAGTAACACCTCTTTCTCTTCTCTTGAGTAAATGTGTATACAAATATACCTCTTCGGCTTTCTGTGAACCCAGCAATAAATGTTTATATCCCTGACGCTTGCGCTACAGATTTACAGCGGTTCATACCAATTGATTTGTTTTTATTTCTGCTACTGAAAAACTGCCTTGTTTTTCTTTATGTAGTTGTCATTGTTGCTACTGATGAGAAGATGTAGATGTACGTCTTATTGGTTGATTGAGTGTGAGTATCTCTCTCTCTCACTACGAACAACTATGCAAGAATTTTCTCATTTTTCTCATAGTTTGTAGTTTACTTTGAAAGCTGAAGACGTGAGGAAATGACAATTGATACGGTAAATGGGCAGGAATAAAAAAGAAGCGTATCAATATTGGTGAAAAGATCAATAATTCTTCTCATCTACGAAAATTTCGATGCGAATGTTCGGCTATATACAGTCTACAACTATAGTTTGTGCAGCTCACACATTAATTTTGTACTCAGGGAAAAGTATTTTTTAAGTCTTTTCAAAGGAAAAGAAAGAAATTCGATTTCCTTAGCGATGCATTCAGTCCAGGAATCGTTTAATAATAGGGAAGGGACGTGAGGCATCGCTTCAGTGGCAGACGTAGACTAGGGTTTTTAACTCACTTGGATGGAAGTACGCACAAACATACATGGCCCATATGCATACATAGCCACAGATTCATTATGTTAGAGAGGTACCTATGTACTATGTATGTATATCTGCTTAGGTACCTATTATTATCACTGCAAACTACGTGTGTATGCTGAAATGCATTTTCATAGAAATGTAATTTGTAGTATAGTAGATGCCCACATAAACACAATAAATATATATGTATATACCAATGCATGATGATGGAATGGAAGGCACTTCCCTAAGCCATCCAACTTTTGAGCGTGAGTGACACAACAAATAAAAGTTGATTTTACTGGTGTAATAGCTCTCTCTTTCTCTTCATCATTATCAGTATCAGCAGTACATGCTTTTACAGGATGATACTGCGTTTCTAGGGATATACATGTATGAAAATTATGCGTGTATATAAGACAAGTTTTGTTTCATTTTATTGAAAAGGACAGCAATCACCAGCCAACAACATAGGACACAAAAGGGTCTTCCCTAAATAGAAAGAACCAAGGTCTGGTTTCCTCCTATTCTAAACGTAGTGTTTTAAATGGAAATCTACATTGACAGAGAATGCAAGCAAAGGCAAGGAGCAGAAGCATCAGATCAGCAACAAAAAAGGCGTATTTATTCCGCTATTCCAGTTTGTCTTTCAAATTGAACTCTACCACCACCACAATTCCAATATAAATATAATGCTTTTCCATCCACCCCGTACGTCGTCGTCGTCCTCTGGCTAGTAACAAAATGCGTGCTTGCCTGCCGTTCGAACTGCTACTCCTGCTGCTACCGCTTATCGTGGCATACACACAACAGCCAACAGCCTCTCCGTCAGACTGATTGTCCAAAAAGAGAAGGAGCAAGTTGAGCTTGAAATCATGTGGCGTGGAGGCAGAGAAGAAACGAACGCTGGGTTGCTTTTTCTCGTTTTTCTTCTCCAGCAACAGCAGATTCAGAGAGCGTTTCTCCAGGCGGAGAAGTTTTTTCTTCTATGTTTTTTACAAAGACCAGCAAGCAAGCAAGGCATGATCATCGTCGGGATCGTAATAATATTGCATGGGCTGGTAACATGGAATGGGGGAGAAAGAGAGAATGAGACCCTTCTTCATTGTATAGAAATCGACACACTTAAGGAACCAAATGTAATAATGTTCACATCATGGACTACTGTCTATGTGTGCGTCTTTTTTATGAAAACGAGGCCTGTTGTTGTCTGTAAATGAGGCTAGTATATAATGGATGGCATGATGGCAATGACAACTACTGTTTCTTCAAGATGGTACGATAAAAATACACTATCACTGGAGAATGCCTTCCTTGTAATAATCACTTACTGCTTGTACAAAAGGAATAACGGTATGCATAAACTTGATGCACAAAACCGTAATGACAATGGAGATTTTTTTTATCAAAAGGGAAAAATTGAGTTGCTTGTTGTTGCAAGTCGTTAGCATCTTGTTATTATGAAGGATAACATAATAGTCAATGATTTGATAAAGGTTAAAAATAAATCGTTGTTCTATGAGAGGTAGTTGTAGTGGGATGCTTTCATTTGGCGCTGGAAATTATCAGAAACCTAATATTTTTTCATCTTTGGTTAAAAGACCTCATGGCTTTAATTGCAATTAACATACTAAACAACCAGAGTACAAGGTACTATTGTTATTCTTGACTGAACGAGTGAGCATACATTTAGTATTAGATTTTTGATTACATTATGTGGAAATTTCAAAAGTTTGACACTTTTCTTTGCATTACTTAACAACTGCATGCTTCACAAAGTTACAAAAAAGAATTGTCAGCAACAAACCCAGTAAATGGAGCTAAGTGTTTGTCTCAGAGACAGTATTAAAATATATGAATAAACATGAAGCAAGTTTTTAGAAGGGAATAAAATAAAGGTCTTCTGGCTCATCTTACCCAAATTACTCCGCTACGCACAACATACTGACTTTATTCCGCAAAGGATTTCTCCTTAAACAAGAAAAAGTGACGATTCTGTATGAGAGAAGAGTAGACTTCATCCCGAGCCCACCAAAGGAAAAAATGGTATTACCGTTATGAAAAAAGAGAGAAAAGGAGAAAGAAAGATTTCACCTATGTTTTCACTTACTATAACTCCCATATAATCCGAGACAGTAAAGCATGTATTCATTTCATTCTGTAAAAGATTTTTTATCAAAGAAAAGGGAGGAAATATATCTGGATTCCTTTTTTTTCGAGAATTTATGACTGAAAAACCACTCTTCCTATTTTATTTCTTTATAGTTTGTTCCAACCAAAACAACTCGCGCTAGTGACAAAGTTGGAACTCTTCTACCACCACTCCAAATCATTATACGAACATGGCTGATGTTCTAGCACCCTTCCATAAAGCATGCTCTGAGGGGTTGCTTTCAATGGAAACCTGCTCATAAACCCATTCTTTTTTCCACAGATAAAGAAGCCTAGAGTGTCGTGTATAAGCCGTTAGTATGCATATACGTTAAGTAAACAGGTAATATTCTGATATCTCATCATCATGAGTAGTTCTAGGTTTACAGATATAGTATCTGCTTTCCTTACCTTTATGCATTTATGGTTCATGTTGTAAGCACACGAATGCAGTAGCTTGAAGAAAAGAAAGCGTTTTATACGTGAACAAAAGAACCGCTGCCCTGTAATATTGTGTATTTTATCAACCAACTGGATATAAATAAAAATGAAGCGTGGTAACTTTCGTTTCCACTGCTTGTGCCCGAGTGTGTCTGTGTGTTGGTTTGGTAGTCAGACAAATTCAGAAACTTTTCACGGAAGTACTCTTCTTCACTGTCTTCTTATCTAGAAAAGTTAAACATACCAGTGGTGGTGTTACATATAGGCATGTATTCTATGTTACCAACGCCTAATACTTTAGACAGATCAGACTAATACAGCGAACGTACATGTAGGCACTACCACACACAGTAGATATGTGGCTTTCATTTGCATCATTCACATTCATACGGGAACTTTTTTCCAAGAGGGTGGGAGTTGGCTGATACCGTTGGGGATAGAAAAAATATTGCAATAAATGCATAAAAACCACAGAAGGCGCACAAAAATGTAGATTGTTGTCATGGATATTTCTTTGTTTTTAAACGAGCAGATGCCTCCTGGTACTTTTAGATGTTGAATTTCATTATGGAATGAACAGTCTCACGATACAACAGCTATGCATTAAAACGAACTCTTGTCTGTTGTGTAATTTAATGTATCTTGAACTACTAGCATTGTTTAAACATTAATATTTAAACGGCTGGGCTATGGTACGGTATTGTTTAAGTTATTGAATATTTTATTGCAGTTCGAGCACAATGAAGCGATAAAAATTACATACTATATCGCTTACGAAAAGGGACATTGTTGCGGAAAACTGTATTTTGGATTTGGTTACTTTCATCATTATGATATGACATGCTGAGTCGTCGAATTCTGCTTTAAAGTTACGCTTACAAACATGAGAATGGCATAAACAAAGACTATACGTAGTACATGTCCATTATAAAGTGAAAGTGAATACCAGAAACAGTCGCTTGCAGGTTAGTAGCATGGATAGTTCTACTTTTGTGAGGGAAAATATCCCAACAAAAGCTTCTTCACGCGACGCTACCCATGGTTGCCAAATACACATTCATAATACGATTAGTTAAATGAATAATCTTTAAATATTATTAACAAGTACCAAATACATGTGTGATTTTTGCATCAAATTTGAACAGTTCACTCAAATATCATTTCTGGTTGGTTGAGTCTATTTGAGAGCTTTGTAGCTGCTGCACGGCTGTGATAAAGTAGTGTAAATCATTGCTTTGTATACCATTAAATGCCTTCCCTCGCATCGTCACATTAAATGATGATAATATATTTTCACACGCGACTTATTGCATAGGATTAAGTTTTCGGATACATAAATAACAGAGTAATTGACTTACAGCCAAACCAACGCAACCAACCAAAACTCTAAAAATGCTTTCGAAAGTCTGTCACCATTAGTTCTATCAATCTCTCCATTTCCAAGCTTTACAGGGCTTTACAAAAGAAAAAAATCTTTACGACTGACACAACCTTTAAATGTCTGTTAACTTCCTGGATAGAATACAGTGGGTTTGAAAGTTTTCCTAGGTTGTGGTGTGATATGATATGCAAATTATATGGCGTGACCAGTACTCAAATATGTTATTACAGACATATATACCGTTATTGAATTCCCTATTTTAAGTATAATGGCCCAACTATACACAATTGCAACTTGCATTTAGGAAAAGGCCATCATTAAGAATGAACATGTATGTACGTATCATCATGATATGTACTTTAATAGCTCCTATAATTCGAATATATAGCAAGTGCTTACAGTGTAGTGGAAACACATCGCTACGCAACAAAAACCGGAGAAAGATTGGGGTTGGAAAAATCAAACCCTGACAATGTTAAAATGCGAGACGCTTGGTAACATCCGTAACAACAACAAACTCTCCATAAGCGAATAGTGAGGGAAGGGGAAGCAGAGTGCAAGAGGGGGTAAAACGGGTTGTTCGCTCATGGAACTTCACAGTAGCTTGACTATTTCATATAATACATTAGAATGTATGCAATGTAATGCAAGTGTTCAGCTGTTGTGGTGTTGTTGAACCTTTTCGGCAAAGTTTATGTCGATAGCACAACATTTATATTATTATTACGTTGGAAATGTTTAGGAAGCAAATATAACGTACGTATATGTATTTATACCTCCAATGTAGCCATCAAGTGCTGTAAAACGCTTGTTTATATGATGATTGTATGTATGTATGTACATGCGATGAAAAGCGATGAGACGAGTCCACCACCGCAAAATTCGTGAGGGTGTTCCTAGGATGTGTATGGAATGCAAGGAAACATTGCATTGCACTGAAATGAACTGAAACTGATGAAAGGCGTGAACTCTACGTGTATGGTTGGTCATGATGACGATGATGATGACAATGAGCCATAACGCCAACCGAGTCCCTGTGCTTAATGCTCATGGAAAATGGCAAACCGATATTTTATCATTTACATTTCTGAAAACTAAAGAAAAAGAACATGTTTAAATTTCAATTTATGTTTGAATAAAATATATGTAGTAATGTTTAGTTACAATAACAATTTTTATTATGCATGACAACGGTTACAAATAATATTATTCCATATCCCATAAAATGCCATTTTTGTGACATTTTTGCAAGTTTAAAGGCTATATTATCTTTGTTTTAGATTACAA
>JAQIXW010000011.1:0-91743 GCA_034700685.1 Willowsia buskii | reverse complement strand
ATGTTTCTAGCTGGAATTCCTGTTTGTAAAGAAAAAGAGGCTATATATAGGTCATCTCTTATCTATCGCCATCTTATCTCTCCATGATTTTCTTTTTCTTCGAAGCATGATTCTAAGCATCAATTTATTCTTCTCTTAATTATACTTCGTGTATCTTCAACATTATTTGCTTCACAATTTCACATTTCTAGCAATTACTAGAAAATATATAGTTAAATGATATTTGCAATCGTGTACCACTAGAACGAATAGAGCTCGTGACTTGTTATGACTTGCTCCTTGCTATGTATTAGAAAAACTTAAATGATCTAGAAAGAAGGTATGTTCTGCAAAATGTCAATGTAAAGGTATACAATAATCATCTATTCATAATATGTACATTATACAAAAAACACAAACACTCCGGCAAAAATGCAACTTAAAGAGAAAACTAGAAATAACCTGAAATAAAACATGCGTGTACCGTTTTTAATATAAGCTACTCACAAAAATATTTTATTACTTGACATTCCTTTATCTTATAAAAATGTTTTTCGTCTTATTCGTTTTTTATACTATAAAATAGAGCTTTGATTTTTCCCTTTTCTGGAATTTTTACTTACTTGCGGACCTAGCTTGGCTCATCTGCCCTCAATTTTTTAATCTGTGATTGAGGGAGGCTGTTTCTGGATATAAGTACGGCGACTTGCATCACTGAACGTTAACGGGTTGTTGATGTTGTGTAAGCTTGAATGCATTATTTATCGAGAATAGAATGCCAACTTACTGACATTCATGCAAGATGATACCCTCTCAAAATTGTGGAAAAAGATCGTGTAGGAGATGCTTCGGTCAATCTCTATATGGGTGAATGAATTACAATGGAGCCATATCATGGCATCATATTCTGTGAATATAATATGACATATAGTGTAGGATATACAGTAATTGTATGTTATTCAGGCAGAGAAATAGATAGTACGTAAATAGATGATATTATAGTAGAAGCTTTGGCTCTTGGCACGCTATTATAATCCTTTTCTATGAATGGTTCTGTAACTGTATTCAAATAAATTCAAAAACTGCGGAAAGGTTGTCTTTTTATTACTCTCTAGACTTTTCTCCATGACTTACAAAAGCTATGTGCATTCGAGGAGTTGAAGCGGTGATTTTTTTTCCTTCACGATAAAATACAACCACGCTGACCGCCTTCGGATTCTGGAGAATGAATTTTAAAATAAAAACATTCAACCGTACCATACTGTGTTTACACATTTACAGGAAGGAATTTCTTTTTACCCACATGTATTTTTGTGTCTGTAGTCTGTACACAAAGTATTTTTGAAGGTATGTATGTATCATTCAATTTTGTTTGCTGTTACTTTATGGAATCTGAGTGGCCGGATCTAGAGCAAGATTTTTTGCTCATCGGGTAATACTTGAAATGTGACTTTTAGAAAATGGAAATAGTAAAAGATTGAATGCATATCCTTTTTTTCGTCCAACAAATGCCACAATAATACATATAAAGATTCTGTACGATTTGTATGGCGGTATAGTTTTTAGGACAAAACGTTTCGTATTTCCACTGGGATGAATGTGCAATGTCCAGTTGCAATCCAATCTCCTTTTTTGTCAAAAATTACGTTTCTCTTCTCTCTGCTTTCTCTGGGATTTTTTTCTGACATGAAGAAATACTGTGGACACCATACAAACCTTATCCCGTTTTGTCTCCATTTTTTCTCGGATGGACAAAGACGAGAAATTCCAAAGAAGTCCCGATTTTTTTTAGAATTGAATTTTGCTATTTTCATCTTCTCCGCTCTTTGCACAGGGAATCCGAATGTAGTAGAGCATGCGTATGTATCTGGTGAACAAGATTTGATTTGAAGCTTTAAATCGCCGTCGTTGATGTAAAGTCAACGCAGTTATGGGATGTGACCAAAGAATTTCCAATAAAAGGATGTATAGTGAATGCCGATAAGGGATTGACAAAATGTACAGAACACATCACTATTCAATATGACATTTTCAAGACTCCATAAAAATTTAGCTAGTATTCATAACATTCAAGGCATTTTATTATTAAGGAATATACACCGTTGAGCTTTTGTAATATTGAAAATCTGTTTCCTCTTTAAGCACGATAGAAATTAACGTCAAACGTCTGCACAGCGACAGAACTAAACTGGTGAAAACGGATTTCATTGAGAATGAATGAACGCATTGCTTATTATATGCTAGAGGCTTGCACAAACTTTTTCAAGAAAACAATAATTTTCTTTTGGCTACAGAAAGTTCCATAATATAAGCGTGTGATAAAGTAGGTTCTTGTGTATAATATGCATTTCAACTTTCAGCGGGTAAAAGTGTGGTATAGGTAATAAGGTTGTGTGAAATCATATTTTGCTCAAGCGAAAATATATATCCGTCCTCACGAATAGTTATTAGTGTCGAGTTTTTTCCTTGGTACTACTACCTTACCCTTTCCGTACTGCTAAATAATAATAATAAATATGAGAAATGTACAAATCCTAAATTGTTAATTGATTGTTTGCTTTTCTCTTTTTGTTTCAGGTGAGTCAGGTACGTTCAAGAACTTTTCTACTTGATGACATACTACTACATTAAAAGGAGGAGTTGACCATCCATGCAACATTTTACTTTTTCCTTCGTGGCTTTATGAGTTAACACGGCGTTTGCCCATCATCCTCATCATCACCATCATAAGTTTTGCCTTAGTAAATTAGGGGTTTGAATACTTGCACTATAGCGTTGCGTCGTGCTGCAGCATGGCTGTCCAACAACTTGAAGCATCTCCACGTAGTCACCTACACATTATATTAAAAGTGGTGCTTGTAACTTGGTCTGACAAGGTGCTGAACGCAAAGTTTTGTAAGCGTCAAGAAGAGTGAAAAGAAATGCCAGACTTGACAGCATTTTGCTCGCTTACATACATTATTTAAAACGCATTACAGTCACTTTGAATTCACGTAAGTTGTGGTCAGTTTTTAATTTTTTTGGAAGTATTTTTGAGTAACAACATCAGTAACAAAGTGAACAAATTTCACGCTTTGTTATTACAACAACGTTTGATCTATTTTTCTTTGAAGATTCATAATTAAATCCTGTTTTCACTTGAGTTGGCAAAATATGCGATAAACTGAAAATTGTTTTGCAATGCACAGATTATGTTATTGTTTTTTACCAGTATAAAATAACAAATTGAGAGGCAATGTTTCTAAACCAAAAATTGTAATTGTGGTTTTTAACAAGGGCTTTTGCATAATATGGTTACATTTGTACAATCATTCATTCATATAATTCATATGAAATGAGTCGCAGTATGATTTTTAGACATGGATCATAATCACACTTTTGTATTAATAACCAAATCTTTTGTGCTCGCTGTGGTAGAACTGTTTGCCCATTGTGTTTATTAATATATGCTGTCGTGTTGTGTCATTTTAGGGCTCATATTTTTCCATTGAGTTTGAGCGCCTGTCACAGTGTGCTGCTGCAGTGTTGTTCTTAATCATTTATTCACACAATAATCATATTCTTTATTATACTGGTTGTTAGCATGAGTTGAAACATATTTCTCTTCATCATAACTTGTAAAGTAAAATTCCCGAATAATGATGATCAGGATGAAAACGATGATGATGACGAAATTGATGAGGGGTTACATATATTGCATATTAGCGAAGGGTCGACTCAATCTAGTAGAGCATCCCAGTCAATCCAACAACTTGAGTTTATATATGCATCAGGCATATGGTATAAAAGCAAAGTATATGTACCCAAATCTAACAAGTTGGGATTACCCCACAAACAAAAACTACGTCAAATCATCATTCAAGGTTTATATGATGTGCTTAGCGTAAAATCTCATGTGTATTGTGTGATCATGATCATGCATACATTTGTGGAGGGACTTTTTCTCATGAATGCAGCCAGTCGCCGCCCATCGTACTTGAAATATCAATGAGAAGACACATTGTGTAGTAAACATAATGTCTCATTCTATTCCATTTCTACAACGAAAATAGCACGTACTTAAAGAATAATTTTTTCAGAGACGGTTTAATAGGGAAAATGAAAAAGTTCCGCTGCTCATAAGCTTCATTTCACTTAACAAAAACGAACGCAGGAGCTGCCTCATCATCAGCACTACATCCACACTACCAACCTCCACTCGACATCCTTTAATTATCATCATTTTCATATTTAAACGGCCTCAAACTGAGTATTGTAATGAAACTTTTTTGTCGAAAAAAAAAGTCAAAAGTTTTTAAAAAATCTCATTTTTTCAGAAAATTTTCCCTTTTCATAAACGAGCATTGTTTCAAACAAGTCGACGACAAAAAAATCGTAAGTTTAAAAAATGTGAAACATGGTGCTTGCATGTTAGCGCTGCAAAATTTCAGACCATGTGAGGAAAAATTTCCATGAAAATGCCGAAGTTAATAATTGTGTAGTTTGCCGAGTGGGTATGGGTATTGAAGATGGTATGCATGATATAGGAAGTCACTTGTTGTGCGCACATCTGTGGGAAGGATGCCTGCATTTTTAATAACAGAGGGTAATTAATGCTATAAAAGCAGGAATTAAATACGTTCACGCCATGATTCATTCCGATGGAAGAACTGTTGTCGTCACATTGAAAGAGAGACGGTTGAAGAGCATAAGCCATATTTAAGGTCATAAAATAACATTTTAGCGACGACATGAGCATTTTCCATGCAATGCCTTTTGTTCACGAAAAAGACACTTGCGTATTTACAAACGCCACGCTAGAATATAATAAGTTACGAGCATTTAATATGCTTGCATGTAATATGAAGCACTAAGGCGCGTCGGTAACGTTCGTGTTAATGGGTTTGACGCGTTTTAAACTTTTTAACTCCGCAAACTCACACAAATGAGAAATTTTGTCGTTGTCGCTATTGTTGGTGATTTTTATAAACTGTGAAAAATGAGTAGAGGAGGAGGGCTATGATTATTCGCGTACTAATGCGTGTGCTTATCGCCACCACAAGGGATAATGGCAATAATAATATGATGAGTATCATATTTTTATCGAGCGATGTGCTGATAATTAAGTCATCGTCTCATCCATCCTATATCACTTTGCCTAGCTTTGCATGAACATTTTACTTCTCAGCGAGATTTTTATTGGCATTATGAACTTTTTGGTGCAAAATATCAAGAAACATGGCTTAGTTAATCTTTTGCAATTTTCGGACTAGCATGTCGGTACTTCTTCAAGTCTGGCTTTAATACAGTTTCTAATTTAAATATTTTAAACCTTTCTCCAAATTTTGTTTTGTTTGTAAATTGACTTAACCATATTGAGTATTTGTGTAAACAATGGATTTGCTATTTTGGCAATTACCACTTCAACTCGAGTTGCTAAAAGCTGCAAAACATCAACAGAGCAATTTGCTGGAACAAAAGGAAGTCAATCAAAATCATCGGCTGACAAAACCAAGTGATTCTCGGAGACGGACAGAAGCTCTTGTAAGAAAGAAAATTGGATCAGATTATTATTATTTTTTGTATCAACTTTTGCTGCATTTAAAAAATTATCCTGACTAGCATCATTTATTGTATTTGGGCTATCCAATAATTAAAACCATTGAAAACGAGGTACTCATCAAATATCTTATTTCTAACTACCTGTTCGTTCCCAAGTATTCTACTCCCGAACCGGATTTTTATAAACTCATTCCTATTCCAGCCACCACCATGATTATTAAGTCAAGGTCATATAATAACATTTTCAAAGAAAAAATCAAGAATGTTGCATGGCATGAATTAATTTGACTGGGAGAGTGTAGAAATTTTCACTTTCATATGAAGAAGATTGGTTTAACCAGACAATCCTTAGCTAATTGAACAAATATTGATTTCTTGATTCATGGGTGATGGTGGTGGTGGAAAAGAACCAGTATTAACAATAAGTAGACAACCAACTGCTTAAACATAGAGAAAATCTATCACTCACACTCGCTCCTCAGGTGAGGGTGAAATCTGAAATGCATCAACATGATATTTATTTATTTTTTATTTGATGTTTTTTGGATATGCATAAGTTGAAGAAAAAAGGTGAAGTGGAAAAAAATATGATTGAATAGGAAAGATTCTCTGCATACAAGCATCGTCTTGTGGATGGTTATTACATCTTGGAACCATAATACTTAACGAGCTGCTTGATTTGCCTCATCTTTATTCAGGCGAAGTCAGTCAAAGATCTTTTTAAATTGTGTGTAATTTTAACATATAACAATCATGATCATGCATCATCACCGTCTACACCAGCGTAATACCTCAAATGGGTATAATATGCTTTTCCGAATCCACAAAATCCACGCTGGTTCGTGGTGAAAAAGATTTGTTTTGTATTAATGCATTCTTTGTATCGTTGCATTGTTTTACCCTATTCATCATGCTGTAAACATGTATAAACAAATACATATTATCTACCTTGCTCACTATTAATAAATCCTGTGTACTAACTGGATGGAATGTTTGTGTGTGTGTGTGTAAAAACCGGGTTTTCATAGTTTTCTCTCTGCATGTAAGTACTTACAACGACAGCATAACTATATGCCAATTTTAACGTTTTTAGGGTTTCATTTCTTTCAGGATTAAAGTGTAGGGGACAGGCTATCATTAGAATGTCGTACACCTGATTATTTATTATTCATCATTTTGCACTTCGCGTGCAAATTTCTCCTTGTATATTATTGTAATAACTGGAAATCTTGATGCACCCTATTCCCTTATTAATATGCATTTACCAAATAGTGAAGTTTATAGGCATATTATATGCACAGGTCATTTTCCTTTTTCGGTGGAAATAATAAGGAATCAGCTCCTACGTTTTCGTTGTTTGGAGGGTCTTAACGAGCCGAGCTATAACAGAGCGGGACTTTACGCTAAGTAGAAGAGAGAGGCAGTGCGGGGAGTTAAGTGATGGTGGTGATGTTTACTTTTTGTTAGCGTGATATTTCACCTTATAGACAAGAGCATTAGTAACGTATTCATAATAGCGGTTATGCTCCACTATATAGTCTTGTATATGCATAATCCTGTAGTAGGATCTTTCGTAATTTTAATCCATAACTGGGCACTAATTAGAGGTGCTTAGGCTAAAATTTACGTTGGCTTGACAAGCAGAGGAGGCTACTTATCCATTTAGTCGCTATTTGTAATGATAACTTCTCTCGGAACAACAAGGCGAGCGAGGAGAAAAAAGAGAGAAAAAAGAGCGATGTTCATTTGCATCTATAAAAGTTTTCCTTTTCGCTGTTTCCCTAATGGTAAATATCACGCAGAGAGTGGCAAGCTCCTTTTCGTCATTATTTTGTGGCTTCTACTGTAGGAATGCATGTACCTGCGCTCAGCACGTCTACATACAAGACCAACAACAACTACTATTGTATTTGTTCTGCATGATTGGAATTGGTTAAAAAAACGTGGTGCTGTAACAATGTACATAATGTGTAGTTAACTACATGTAGCTTCGTGAGCATCGAGACAGTAGATCCATAATAATATTCATAATAATAGCAATAATATAACTGCATATAAAGTTCATTATAATGACTAATGAGCCAACTGACCGAGTTGAAACCAAAGTGGGTTTGGATGGAACCCAAAATACGAAAACTTACAAACCAGTTGGAGTTCTCCAGTCTATCTGTCTGTCTGGCTCAAAGATTTCTAGTATAATGCCAATATACACGTATATATAATCGGTTTGGGTGATGCTCGTAGGAAGAAGAGAAGCAAGTTTTTTATGCGCATCATTTACTTGTGTCGAAAAGTAGTTTTTTTAAATTTTTATGAGTTGAGAAAAAGGAGAAAACGCTCCTCTTCATTCTTCTTGTTAGCGTTTGAGTGAATAGTGAGCGTTTCATGTTGTCCACAATAATAATATGCATACTTGCTATATGACTATGATGGAACAGATTTAAGTATGGAGTCGTGCATATCGTTATCGTCAGTTTATAGTATAGCTCTATGTATAAACGATTTAAAGATGTGTATACAATTTTTGAATTTATGTTTTTAATATGGCTTTGAAAGAAGTATGGTCATGCATTTCGCATGTTTCAACATCATCCCCGTCAACAACAACATGCTCATATTATGTAAACATTATATATACTGTATTATAATCTTTCCTGGAGAAAAGCAAAAGTGGAGATTGAAGATGGATAGATAGTTATTGAGTAGGACACAGCTTGCTGTGAGAATGACCAGGTGAATTACTCAAAAAGAAGAAAAGGAGTTTTACCCCTTTTGTTGGAAGTACTTTATACATGACTTATATGAACTACGACTGTTTGATAGTGATCTGTCAGGTTGACACGAGCTAGTGATACTCTCTTCGCGTTACTTAACCCTTTTTTTATAATATGAGTTTCATTGAACGCAGTTTCTTTCTACTTTTTTATAATCTTGACTTTTGAATAACAAGTGAGATTGTCCTAGCTATCAAAATAACTATCCGCTTCATTTGTTTCTAAAAAATATGAATGTATGCAGCTTACAACAAGTATAATGCGGAAAGAGTACCCGGTAAAATGTCGACTGATTGTAAGATTGTCCGCCATAGAGCTGTCGCGTCGCTTATGTAGGTAAAACGATGATTTCTCAACAGGGGTAAATGTATCTAGAGATAGATTAACAGTTTCAGATAGACAAGAAAAGGGATATTGTATTACGGATTTAAAATGATCTCTGTTACACAGGTAAAATATCATCTCAGTTTCTTACGTGTTTGGAGAAGAGGATGATAGATTGTTGCACTGTTTATACTAATGCATAAGGGGCATCTTATCCGTAAAATTTTGGACTTAACAAGCAGGGTTTTCAAAACTACGATCGGATTATTATTGTATAGCAGTATAGCAAAGTTACAGGAAATACGTATCAACTCACGGAGTGTTCGTATATTCGTATAAAAATGAATTTAACGTGGCACCTATATTGAGACTAGTCTACTAAATCATTAGAAATGAAGTATTAAAGGCTAAAACTCTCGTCACCCACAGCTGCGTGATTTATGACATTGTAAGAGTTGACTGGTTTTAACTACTGGTTGATCTCGGAGGGCTTAGCTAATATAAAATCTTGAGCATGATATTTTCCCTTTTCCAAACAAAATGTAAATCTGAAATGTCTGAAAGTTCACATAACTAACCAGATTATGCACTACATATTCCTTATATTTGACGATGTACAATTAGGATAAAAAGTCAAAATATTTTGAGCAAGCAAATCTGAGTGGCATGACGAGATAACTTGGAGTTACATACATCATGAGGATCAAAGTGAAAGCTTTCTGACATTGCCCCACTTTTTCCCCTACAACACACTTGCTCGTTTTATAGCACACTCATGAATGCATTGTTGCGTTCTCTACCGTTTTTAAAACACGAATCGGTTTTGCTACTTGATGTTCTGTGTGACAAGAGCGAAAAGTCCGCAACATAGTTCTCTTTTTAGCTCCACTTGCGGTACATTATTTAGCAATTAGCATTTCATCTGTCTGGCCTCAGTGAGCCTTGATGTAGAGTTAACTCCATCGAGTCCGACTTCAACTGTGAAATGAGTAAAAAAGCTATCAAAATGAATTGCTTTCCTCACTGGTATGTTTTGTGTGTTTTTCTTGGAAGATGGATTGTGATTAAGATGGATCAGTGAGCAAGTTTTTAAAAAGTTCGCTGTGAGTGTACAATTGTGCATACATCTACATAATATACCAAGTATCCATTGAGCAACATAAATTTTAAGTCATTTACCCTGTAATTAAAATGTCAGCTGCCGAAACTACAAGACCTCAGCGGGAACTGTGTGTATTCTAGTTTGACATAATGTAAAGCGTTTTGAATTGCACATACACACAATTATTGTGGCATGAGCATGATCCTGTGAATATTTATTTTTTTCCTACATACGACGCAACTGTACATTTTATGTGTATTGCGCTATCTAAAAGAACGCTAATTTTGAACAAAATGGACGATTGTAATGTATTCAGATTCAGGAGGTCAATGATGCGGGCGAGAGGGGGCTTAAGAATGGCATCGAAAGCAGGAAAAGCGTTAACTGCTTTTATTTGTATTGTTTCTTGCTCTCTACTAGAAACGTTTCTTCTTGCGGTAAACGTACTACCACGAGGACTAGAAATATCATGAAAAATAGGTTTATAGAGATACAATAAGTGAATATTCTTATTATTAAGTTAAGCAAAAACTAATGAACTTGCCAACCTGCCATGTTGCTGATTAGATTATGAAAGGGATTTTGGTTTGTTTGAAATTTGGCACGCATAATTGCCATTTTGTACGCCAATGGCGAAGAGTATGCATACAACAAGATTCAGGAGTAGATAAATGACTTACAATGTAGTAAGATTATAATAAATATTCTAAGGTAAATTATATGCATATTCCATTGTACCGATGCAATCATTATACGAATTTTATTAGGTTTTAGCATAGAGAAAGAAGGAATGCTTCTTCTGTTTGCGCAACAAAGAATGGCAAATAGGGTGAGAGTAGTTGGGTGGAGGAACTCATGGAGATTTGTTATGATTTTGCGGAAATAAACGACCGGAATTGTTGTTGGCTTGGAATGCTTGAATGAAATATGGACTGCGCTTTTCTCCTTGAATTGAGTGATAAATGAAACCCTTAATTTGGTTGAATGGATAAGGAGAGTGTACACCATTTTTATCGTCATCAAGGTTTACCGAAAGAGAGAACGACTTCAGAGAGAACTCCCTTGTCTTGCCTCCCATATACTTCATTCCTATTAATAAGATCGTACATAATGCACATAGTATTCTAGTGAAGAGGCAAAAATTTCTGGTGTATGCTGGTTGAAGTTCGTTGATTGTGGCCTATTTATTAAATGATCATGAGAAGAATTATTATTGCTGCTGTTTTGAAGACTCTACTAGGAGGCAAATTCTACATGCTTTACAAAAAGAATTTAAGTTTTAAAGTAATGCTGTAACTATATATCTTGATGGTTATATATGTTTAGATGAGTGCAATATAATCATAGTAATGCGTAGTAGTAATAATAAGTAAACGTGTTTTTTCTAAAAAGCACAAGTTGCAAGACAAGAAAAGAGGAAGGGGCATATCAATTGGATTCGATGATGACGAAGTCTCACTGGATTTTTTTTGGTTCGACCGATTAAAAGGGGAGATTTATGCGTAATATTCACTCCATATTATTGCTGAGATCATGAACATACAAAGGAAGGGTTGCATGCTCCAGTGGCTTCCAAAAGCCACATTATATACACACCATCCAACAGGGCACATAATGCCATGTCAGTCCTCCTCATTCAATCTTTTGATACGAAATTATATAAGCACTGCACTCTATATATCTATGAATCTAAGGCATGCATATACGTTTTACACATTGACAGTCTACAGTATACACGTTAAGTATTATTATTATTATTACTATTCACTCGTTCCCCAGTTCTTACTGTTATGAGAGCTTGATCCGATCCGGTCTCATGTGTCCTGGGGACAGAAATGCAAATTTATTCCCCTTCTTTCACTCGTATATTCAACATTATTGTTGTACTTGCATATAAAATACTAAATGAGGGAATGAATGAGACTGCTTTTTTGTACTGTGGAATTGTTAGTGCAAATGAGTCTGGGAGAGCGGGACGATGAGTGATTATGTCTCCTCTCTAGGAGCGACACTGTTTAGACATGACGCGGTTGGTCTGGATGATTTATCAGGTTTGAAATCAGTATGAATAAACTATTTGCATGTTGAACAAGGCCACGTTTCATGTAACATGGGTTGCGATTATGTTGATCATTATTACATGTGAACAGAAAAGTAAGTATGCGTATTATTATTTTTATATTACTCTTTGCAATAATATCACACAGAGAAAGAGGAGGAAAAGTGAACGTCATGGTATGTCATTGTAGCTCAAGTCGGTCCATCGTCGCTGTCGTTTGGTGAAAGGTATACTCCTGTTTTAAACTTTACTTACGTTTCTATTTCACGAGGAGACTTGAGCGCTCCTAGGAAGAACACGAGACTATGCGGGTTTTTTGTTCGTTTTTCTCTTTTTTTTTGGATTACATGGAAAAATAATGTTCTGAGTTTTTAAGTCTTTACCCTTTCCCCTCTCGTGTATATTCTTCATTGCATCGTACCATGTCTGCTCCCTCCAATCCCTGTATTATACCTTTTCCTTTTTGTATCTTGTGTCGTTTCACTGTCCTTTCTTTCTCTCTCTCTCTCTCTCTCTGTCTGTGAATGTCATTCGAAGTTGTTGTACGGTTATTGTTCCTTTTGTATATTATGCACAACTTTTTTGTACGAGGATCATGTATTTACGTACCGATTTTTTATTTCTATTTGAACAGAAATTTCGGGCAGGAGCAAAAGTAAAGAGGAGGGAGCGTGTATGCTTATATGCTTGATGCTTGTACTTGTTGTAAATATACACTCATGCGACATGGGGTTCTCACAACAAACCTTTATGTGACATCATTATCCGAAAATGGAATCTTCTCTACGTGATGTATATTTTTTTTACTTCTGTATTGAGTATTTGTGGTATCACTTGTGAATATGATGATGACGGCGAGTACCATATCATGTGTTCCTATGCAGGGAATATGAGGGGTCCTGTTACAGATCATACCCCTTTTCTTATTTACAGAATTATTGTCTCTTTGTGTGTATGGGCTGGGCACACAACAACAGTCTCTTTTTTCAAAAAGTTGACAAGTTTGCTTTCCATCATGGGATCATGATTCAAAGATGATCTACATAAATGAGGATCATAATGGCACTCTTCGGCTTGTTTTTACAGAGTGCTCGTTCAAGTGTAACGGATCGCGTAATTTTTCATCATGTGAATAAATGTGTGCCTATATGATTTTACTCTCTGAATGGAAGTAATATAGCTTAAGTTACATGGCTGAGCCGAAAAATAAAAAATATGTAGTTGACAAATTGTCATTTAAAAATAGGTATGAGAGCAAGTTCAGTCCTTTTCTATGATATGGAAAATTCACATTTTTAGGCCACGGTTGAGTTCTTTTCAAACGATACACATGTTGCCGTAAAGAATCATGTGAGCTTTCATTGTCCGGTCAGTATATTTGCTAATTTACGTAGCGTAGACATGATATATTTGTTTTTTAATAAAAAAAAAGTAAAATCAAATATACAAAATGATATCACCAACGAGGGAAAAAAACTTTCAGCTCAACTGTTTGCATGTTACATTATTTCCGCCAATGGGTTTCAATGAGTGTGATTGCGCTAAGACTCCAGATACAAATCAGGTATTATTACCGTTATTGAAGAACTGAATTTGAGTCGGTTGCTGTTACCCTTTTTTCTGGACATTTCCTCAAGTATTATTCAATCTTCCAGTTTAGCTATAATTGAGATTAGAGAGCTGCAAATGCGTTGATAAGGCGGGTGCGGTGTTTTATATAATATCATACCACACGTATGGGCTAAAAGCTAAACAAATGAATGCGACTGTCGTTGTTTCTTTTGTTCTCCTAAACTGATGACGAATTAACAAAAAAATACAGTGAAACCTTAAATAACGAAAAGAAGTATCATTCAGCTAGTCAGAATGTGCGTGTCAGGTTCAGGAGAAGGGAAAAACAAGTTATAAGCCCTTTCGTGTGCGTTTTTCGCTGTTGGGTGAATGATATTTACGCTCTGATCTAAGGAAGATGGATTGATATTTCGTGTGGAAAGAAAGGTGAGATGGGGTTGAGCAAGTCAAGTGGGACTGAATTGAATATTATTACCTACCATGAACTATTTTTCCGTGAAAAGTAGGGAAACATTTTACACGTTCAACAGGGAGACTGACTTTCGACAGGCTATATCTCCACTTGTATACATTCATACATGCATGTATGTCGTCTGTAACATTTTCTTGTTTGCTTAGACATAATATGCTTATTTGCTTACACATGTGTTGCACGTTTTGTATGTACATACATATTGCATATAAGAAAAGTGTGCATGTTTCTCTACACATGCAAACATGCAAGCATGCAAGTGCGTAAGTATAAACAAACGCTCACAAAAAATATACATACCACCACCGTCATCAAAACTGACATGCATATTATTATTATATCTCTATACTGATACACAATACATAATATACAATATTTCGAATAGACGTGTGTTCACATAGTCAAGTCCAACCAGATTTTTAAAAAATTGAAATCTGAGCGGAATGAGCTGTACATGCTACCCTGCTATATCTGTCATTTTCTGCTCTCTAGAGTAAATTGGATTGTTGGATGTGAATGATGTGATTGCATATTATGAATGTAGATATTATTACTCCATACATGTATGCATTCATACCTAATAATTGTTGTAGTAGACTTGCACTGTGCACTTGTCTTGAGGCAGGAGTAGGCAACGGGGGAAATGAGTTTCTAAGATAGAGTGAGTTGGGCATGGGAAATGACTTTGAATTTCTCTGATTTCATGTGCAATGAAAAAAACGTCGAGCTGTTGATGAATACGGACAAGATTAAATTTTAGGAGCAATATAATAACATACAATAGTACAGTACACATATATGAACTAGCATAACATTATAATCAGGCCAAGAAACTGACATTCGAAGAATTCGAACGGTAAAACTAGTATACATGATAGGAAACATACTATATACGATCAATTACGTTTTCCTCACATTGAAATAGCATAAAAGTGATAAAACTGGCATAAAGTGTTGCTCAAAATTAGAAAATTGTGCACCACTTACCGCATTACATTGATTAACTACATTTTGCGCATGTTGAAATCGTTTCAATCTCTGGCACAAATATATTTCCAAAAGCGAAATAATTATTATTCTATAAAAATCGAAAGGAAACTAAGCAAATGACTATATCAGACCATTTGTTTTGCATGTGAAAAAATGCATAAAACTGATAATGTATCTAAACCGATTTGTAAAGAATGCTTGTTTTCTGATCATCATAATTACTTTCCTTTAATACCAAACTGATATACAGAAAACACATTCTTATAGTTTTATATAATATTTTGTTACGCTCGATAAACTACGTGAAATGTAGTTCATGCTTAACTAGGTATAATATAAATGCACATATTTGTGGCGTGTTAAACTCAGCCGGGCAGAAACTATAGCTAATCCTGCAATTCAAGAAACACGTCCCAGTTTTAATGTTTTCTCAGTAGTAAAACCCATTAACTGCATACTTGTAATTGCAAAGGACATAGATGCAGATTGTACGAGAAAAGGAAATGGGAAATTCAAAACCAGTAAACAAGATCACGCCGATATAGTATACTAGATGCTTTAGTTTGTAGTGATATATTATATGGATGCATCTACATTTCTTTATTCATCCATTTTTCACGGGTAGTCAAAGTTGAGAAGTTTTGTCGAAGAACAATTAAAAGAGAATTACAATCTTTCTTCAATGTTAAGATAATTGCATAATACTTTCAATCCTTCATCTTCTTGTTTACTACAAGCAAATTATGACATTTTTCATTCATTGACATCTGCACAACAATTGTCAATAATCTGGCTTGACTGGAGTTGAAAACTGAAATTGCGTACTCCGCTTAGCTCACGAAATGACTGCGTAAAAACTTTATTGCTTTCATATTGTTCAAGTAGCGATGAATAAGCTCATTTGGAGGAAAAATCGCTTTTCTCTTTCTTTTCTTTCCAAGCTTTACAGAAAATAGGTATGATTATACAGTATGCCATACAAGCATAAAGTGTGGGAGAGTAACAAGCGCAAAACAGGAACAGGGTTTTATATGATCTTGGAAGATGAGATAAAGAGACGTTGTGAGCTATTGTCAGCGAGCACTAAAATGAAAATTATTAGCTTGTGGATCTTCTACGTATTTATAATGCCAGACTGTCTGTTGTTGACGGAGTCAATAACAAAAGGTTTCTATTTTCTTGATTGTAGTTTTTTGTGAGAAATCCGATGATGACTTGCTTGGCATTTCGGCACATAGTTGATGCTTCGTTTTGTCTGTCAGTGCTTGCTTGAATCCTGTATAAACGCATGTTTCTGCTTACTTTGTTGAATGAGAGTAAGAGGCAGGAGGATAAGTATTTTCTTATTTGCATCTGCTCAGCGTGAATGAACCGCATTACTAATGCAAGAGTTGGCCGAAAATTGTGATTTTCTAAAGCGAAAGGAAGTTGCTAATTAACACTGTTGTTTTGATGAAAAGAGTAATATCATGTGACGGTACGAGCATCATTGAAATTTTAGTGTTTTTCATGTTGTACATATCAAATCTTTCATCCATCCCCCCTCCTTATATTTTATGACAAATAGCTGTCATTTTCCGATAAAAGCCCTAATCGTAGTACTTCACTATCGGAATCAATTCCGGGATACAAATATTTTTGTTGTTTTCAAACTCTGTTCATTTCTCACATCTCAGTACTCCCTGAGATCATTTCACCGATTCGAAAAGTGTGTTGCGTCAACTAGATAGAGTTGTTTTCATCTGGCAAGCTCTTTTTCTCCGCAAAATCCAACTCTGCCACTTCTAATAGATCATTGGTTTGTTGTTGATATTGTTCTTGCTTTTAACTCACAATTCGCCTCAATCATCATATATAGTTTGCTTCACTTTTATAAGTTATGATGCTACCAATTTACTTTCATTAATCCAAGGACCAAGTCTATCTTTTCGTCTAAATACTCAACGAGCTTCTCTTGGTTGGGCTTTCGTAGTTGCACAAGACTCATTGAAAAAAGATCTGAAAAGACGAAGCTGAATGAATATCACCCATTGGGTGGTGTCGTTTGTGTGCGTCCGAGTTTAAGACGTCCTGGCATTTCTATCTGTCTGATTATTATTCCTCCTACAAGTCCGCCACTCATCCCATAGCTGTCCAACTAACACACCATCGTTTTGCACGCATATGCAAAACATGTTGATCGGGCGTATCCACGTCAAGGGAAACAGTCTCAGAGGTTTTCCTCTTTTTGTAATGTAAAAACTAATAGATTTGAAATGATGTTTCAGCGGGATGCATTCACATTATTTCATCTAACTGGTTGACGGTTAATCTAAAAAGAAACGGTAAAGAGCCCCTTTAACAATACCTTTTCTCTGTTTCATCTCTAGTTCAAACTTCTTTCTCTCACAAGCAAGATGATCGAAACAAAGTAAGTAGCTGGGCAGTAATCAATCTACCGCTGAGAAGTATCATTGTTGTTCCATTTGAATACATTTTTGGTTTTCTTTCGTTGATGAAGTAATTACTGCCTACTGCAAAACTACAACCCTTTTAAATATGAGTACGATCCTTTGTTTTATGCGTTTGTAGTTCATTTTTAGCATACAAGCCTCTAGTATAAGCCTTTGAATCTTTTTGAAAATAATTTATCTCAAAAGCATTCGTGTAAATTGAAAATCAACAAGGTTGATGACAGGCTTGTTGACTGGAGATCATTTTGAAGAAAGACGATGAACAAGGAAAGGATTTTAAAAATTGTACGTTTACTCCTGTCAGATATGGGGCTCGGCGAGCAAAGTGCATGTCGACACAATGCTGTCCGTCGTGTCTTAATAAATTAGGACTAGAGACACCTGAGACGGGAGAGAGGGAATATAAAAAAATTGTTAGTAAGGTTTTTATGCTTTTTCGCCCACTACCTTCAGCGTGCCTGTTTTGGGACAACAATGCAGTCAGCAATCTTCAAATATACCCATCATAAACAATATGTGCTTATATATCTCTTGTCATGTCGTTTTTATACACACATCAACTTCCTATGGGTCCACCATGGAGTGTGTAGACTACTTGTTTAGCAAATAAATGGGCTCTTTTATGCATTCGTACATATTTCTCTCTTGATGACTTGACTCCTTTTCTACCTAACTCCATAATGGATTATCATTTACCTCTCCTACGAAGACGACGAGCATAAGCTACTGATCAACTGATCCACGTACAATGTCTGCTCAAATGAAAGACACCAGAAACAGAAAAGAGGCCATATCTGAAGCACAGTCAGTCAGCAGGTATCGTGAAAACGACGAGTCAGCGTATATGATGATCATCATTTTTGCTGTTTGGCTAGTTACTCATATCGCCATTTTTATTACCGCTTGGTACTTGTGGAAAAGTAGAAAGGTGCTAGCGATAATACATTTAAGCGTCTCTGTCGATGCTGCTGGTCCAGCGTTTTGAATATTGAGTGGATTGTTTTCATAATCGTGTTTTTGTCGTGAACTGTTGTCTGTTTCTGATGCTGGTTGGACAAGCTGTGTTTCATTGCCTGTGTGGTACTGGCAGCAACAGTACTTGCGCTTAAGTAATTCTTGTAGTTTAGATCCATCAACTGTCTTCATTATAGCAACTTATCACACAAACACCTGCCCAGATTTCTAAACCAACCAACCCACCACCGTATTCAAACAGCTATTCACTACCACACGTAACGCGTATGAAACAAGCACCTCATCATCATCATATCTAATTTGCATTGCAGGAGTATATCTCTCTTTTACACACACATAACTATTCTAGAGCAGTCAAGTCCATACATTACCTGTCATAATCTCATTGTTACGATCACCCATATATGATATTATGCGTTGTGCATGAATACGGACAATAATACTCCTCTTTAACAAAATGGGAAAGAGAAGAGCATGACGCGCTCTTCATTTTACTTTTACTTATGGCTCTTTATCAAATTCAGCTTTGTGGGTTGTGAATGAATTCATGATACATCCCATTCTAATATGATATCTGTAGTTATAAATGCACAATGTATGAGGATTTGAGAATATCAAAAGCAATTTTGACATCTTTGAGTGGAAATACTGGCATTTCTTGTCTAAATATGTTTAATTTTGTTGTTAATACTGTGGATAATAAAGAGCAACTATAGACACTAATACTCAGAGTGTAATGGTGTGGTCGATACCATAAATTATTTTGGTATAGATTATAAATGCTTGTTTATTCTTTATCAAGAAAGGCTACTGTTAAACATTAGGTGATGTGGTCGGCTTCTAATATGTATTTATTGTTCACATTGAAAGAGTGGTGGGAGAGTTAATACAAGCAAATTTGTGTGAAGTTTTGATTTTGTGTCGTAGGATGGAAAACAGAGGCGATTATCCAAGTGCTACATCATTTTGTTAGTAATGGTAGTAAATTAGTCAAAGGTGTTCTCCACAGTAGTTGAGTTCATTCATCATCTAATCCTCTTGTAGAATGAAAGTAGTGAATGGGATTTGGCCCTTTTCGTTTTTCTATTATGATTGTATGACAAAAGGATGCGTAGTACCCAGTAGGACATGCTCAGCATAAATTAGATTTTTCTAATAAAATGGAATGCGTTTTTTGCTCTTTCTATTTTACTCAACAGCAAGAATGATGTTGGTGCAGTGAATGCAAGTAGAGTATCAAAACATTTTTGAATGGATGAACATGCATTGTTCGCCACACGGATTAAGTACTAGTACACCAGTCAAAAATACAGTTATGAATAATTTTTAAGGCAATGAAATAATATTATTATGCTGGTTGATCACAACGAAATTTTTATTAAAAATTCTAAAAACATCACAATAAAGCAAAGTTCTCCATAAAGTCAAAAGTGAAAACTTAAAGTCGCTCTTATTCACCCTGCAGTGCGAACAAGATTTCTTAAACTATTGGTACAATTTTCTTGGTAAGAAGTAGGTTCAAAACCAATTTCATAAATGTTTTTGCTTTGTGTCCGTACCCGTAGAATAATATGAGAAGGTAATTGAAAATACTCCAGCGGATAAAGTTGCATCGTCATCCTTTTAGCATTTTCTTCCCTCTATCTGCAAATATATACATGCCCCAACAATCAAGTTCTCTCCATACAGCATAATATTATCCATACACAAAACATTTTTGGTTCCTTTTCCACATTAAAGAAAAAGTTTAATTCATGAAATCGTGGGGTGACGATCATAATGACGAGATGGTAAATGTGCATACAATCCTTTCTATCATGCTCAAGTTACCCTGTTGGGCCAACTGTTATGTTGTGGTGAATGAAGAACAAGAAGACGAGGAATTTTATGGGAATTGCATTGTCGTTTGATTTTAAGACCTTACTTTACTTCATTCATTGTATTACGACCGTGTGGATCGCTTAAACTCACATTTCTTCAAAAATGTCTCTCCCTCTGAGAAAACTATGTACTAGATCTTTCACAAGCTCAAAGCTGCCGTGAGCTTGCAGTTACAGAAATATTTCCCTGACGTTGTACAAAAATTTCAAAGTTAATTCACACTACCGCAAGAATTTTTGCTTATGTTTATGTTTCGTATCAAGCGGATTTTCTTGTAGCATGAACGTTGACATTTTATTCGAAAAATGTTGAATAAACAGGCCCATTTCTTAGCAATCTTGGGTATGAGTTCCCATAAAAAGGCAATGTATAAAGACATGCATGTCTCTCTAATGCTCATTTACACATTTTAAACTGCTCTATAACGAGCTAAAGTGGACCTGAATCGGCAGTTAGTGTCGCCCTTTATTAGACTAGAAGAAAAAAGAGATAATCTGGTACACGCCGTATCATAAACTTTAGTGGCAAAGTTTTCTTGTGAAAGGAAAAAAAGGAAAAGACGAAGGCCTTTCTGCTTCTGCCAGTGCCACTCTAGCGCTCTACCAGCACCTCCTTACATAAAGATATGCACACATAAAAATGCATGTAGGCATGTTTATCGAAAGATACCTCCATTCCCTTGTAGGTATATCTAAATGCACATGCTCACCTTTTTGTGGTGTTAGTGGTGGTGTTTCGTTTTGTGCCTGTGTAATTTACTTCGTTATCTGATCTCATTCTCTTGACTCCACTGCGACAGTCTTAATGACGATTTCGTTTATTGTTTATTCTACGATATTGCTTCCAAGAGACGAATTGCTCGCCTCCTCGTCTTTATGTTAATATTACCGTCAGGAACAAGCAAGCAAAGAAAATACTGATTCTTCTATACTTTGCTGTAAGTAGTTTTCATGAGTATGTTTTACTTTTTATAAATAAATTTGCATCGGATGGTCTTTGTTTCTTTTGTGATTTTTGCCTGCAGTGTTGAATAGCTAATCAAGAAATATAATATTATGTACCTATGTACTTATGCAAAACCAGTAAACGGACTGATTTCTTTCTCGAGAGCAATCGGCATATATTTATGTGTATATGCATAATGATAATATCCATACACTTGCTCACAGATAAATTTTTTATGAGGTTGTATGTAGGTGTGCAAATTTATGTAATGACAGCGCAATGACCATGCCATGCCCATTATGCTAAGGGTTATGCGTGGTTTTTATTATTCTGGCAATGAGCTAAGTGTTACTTATTACCTATTTCACATAATATCATTTATCCTATCTCTTTCCTTTGCAGTAGTTGTTGTAACCTATGCAGCAATGCTAAGTGTTTTACCTACATTTTTGAATGTTGAAGTGCAGATTGGAACAAAACGGAAGGTGCTGCTAGAAGTAGAGCGAATACAATATACAATAATAAAGTAATAAAAAGGTAATAAATAAATGACTACGGTTTGATGCTGGCGATGATGGTACGATTGGAGGGGCATGTTTGGAAAAATGAACGCTCAGAATTCAGTGAATAGATTCACCTGACTCATCCTGGAACAAAAAAGGAAATCAATAAAAGAATTGCATGCCGAGTGGAAATGAAAGGAGGGTTGAAATTGAAACTGAAACAGGTAGAATGGATATTATGTAGCTTCAACATAGCTATTATATTGACTGCGCTTATAACCTAGTACGAGTGAGAATTAAAGGGAGGCTTATGTGTACCATCCTTGCCTGTTGAAGTCTTGAGTTAAAGCCTGCTTTCCTTGATTCTGGGATTTGTTTGTATCTTCACCATTCAAACTGCAAATTTGTACCAAAAATTTGTATTTTACGAATTGTAGTTGAATTTGGAAATTTGTGATGACAAAAAACTGAAGAGATCAACTGTTACATTTCCGAACTGAAGATGAGACAGAATATCTATATTCATCTCCTATGTTCTATTGCCACACCATTAGTACACGACCTAGAAAAAGGAAACATGTACAAATTAAAGGCACATAAGGCCTATTGTTAAATGAGCAAAATTTACGTTTCAACAAAATGAAAACACGATTCCAAACAAAAGTTTGATTTCTCAGAGATGACTACAGTATTAAAAAGTCAACATGGAACATCATTTTGTCGTACACGCACACAGTGCACATTTTTATCAATACATTCTTGTCACCATCAGCATCGCGATCATCGTCGTTTTGGTTGTTTGGCTAGTAGATGGTAGATGTGGCTGAAAAGTAACTTGTACCTTTCTTTTTATTGCATCCATAAAATTTCCAATTAAATTTACGATAGCTTTAATGTCTAAATTATAAAGTAAAGTCTCTTGCAGCGCTAGATGTAATGTTTTTATCTCGTTAGATCAATTCTCACCAAGCACCACCATTACTACACGAAACAAAAAAAAGTTTAAAAAGACAAGCCAAGCATTCAAGAACAACTCATACCCATGCATCGTCATAGTTGAAAGAGCGAGTGAAGCAGAGGCATAGTAAACATTAAAACTTTAGCAGAACCAGCCGTTTACATTCAAAAGACATAATTTCTTTTTAGGAAGCTTTCCGATTTTCCCACTTTCTTATTAACTTCATCCTTCTTCATCGTATGTATTTAGTGCCGTATCAAATCGCCTGCCTGTTGCTCTTTCAAACTTCTTCTCTAGGTGATACGTACTTTTTTTTGAGAAAACATTTGAACCAAGTAGTTTCGTTTTTCCTGGAATGAGCTGCCAAAGTAATTCGAGGTAATATAGAACTAAAGTTTCTTGCTTCGCTCAAACTTTAAATATTATCTCCTTAGCTGTTGGAAACTAAAAGAAGGGAAGGGATCACAAGAAGTAAAACTTATGATAGACCAGAAGCAAGAAATATCTCCCTTGAGGGATGTTTAAAGAGAGAAAAAAAGAGCTGCGTAATAAACTTTAAAATGTTGATGGAAATTGGAAACAACAACATCGGAGGTACACACACACAAGCGGATCAAGTGATAGTAGTGGTAGCATGAAGAGCACTAAAGTAACAAAAAAAGCAATTCGCTGTCGTAAAGCAAGCCACATAATGTATCGCATTTTGTTGTATATAAAACCGTATTACAGTGTCTCCTTTCGAGGGAAACTTTTTTTTTTAAACGATTTGTGGTTGTTCGCTCTGTCTCTCACTCCGACTCTGTTGTTGTTTGTAAAAACGGTGTCTTTTCGGAAAATACGATAATGACTCTAAACGAGAGTCATAATTTCCGATAAAAATGTCACATAAAAGCAATTAAAAGGCAAAAAATTCTAGAAACCGATCCCGAACGACCTACCTAAACAATATTATATAGCACATTATCATCATTTTCATTGGGTTTGGCTATAGACTTTGACTTTTTAGAGTCATGTCGCATTGGCACTGTGGAGGTTCCTTCTTTTCGGTTTCGCTTCTCACGTCTAGCCTGTCTCTAGGGTTGTAGCATCTTATAGGTATCGTATAAGCAGTCGTAAAAATTGCTTGAAAGAGAGAAAACGAGTTAACCAGGATGAATGACTTTCGAGGTGAAATGTTTACGAAAGGGTTGCACTGTTGCTGTAAACGATGTAATAAATACATATGTCACACCACTTGCTTATCACCTTTTGGCTTATGTCTTTCGTGAAGTTTATGTATCATCTATACATACAAAATAACAATGTTATTATACATTATTTGTCATACTCGTCTACTGCTTCAGAGTCAAAATGGTAGGTGTATAATAATAATAATAATACACTCACTTGTAAGTGAAGGCTTTTGCATAGTTATGTCTTTGCGTATTGGCACATTATATTACCTCGTGGGATGCAGTATTTAGACACTGCAGCACTCAGAATATTATCGTAAGCACAGTAGTGTTCACACATCTCCCATTGTAGCTCACAGTTGAAGAGCAACTTCATATATCGGTTTAATTTCTTTACAGAGAATTTTCACATTGATTTATCCTTCAAAAAAGAACATTGTGATTTTTTATACAAAAAATTGACAAAATATACAATGGGGGAGTGCACTGTGTCATTTTCCTAAGAAAATAAAAGTTATTAAGTTTTTGTGTACAACTCTCAATCAGATGGCAGGATAAGAAAAAGTACAAAAGGAAAAACAATTATCCGGTGAATAGAGAAATTTAGGGGGTTACATTTCTCCTGATATCATTGTATGGCGAGAAGGAGTTTAAGTAATGTGCAATTAAGATAAGAATCGGTCATTCACCACCCTATCATCATCGTATTCACCCAGTGTTCTTCTGGTCAGTTTCGTTTCTAATGTTGCCATTCTACCATTAGAGTCACCAGTGAGTGAAGGAAGGAGTAGTGAGTGCGTGTATTTTTATGACTATTATCTCCTCAGAGTTTTGTCATGTTCCTCTTTTTACACTCCTGCCTTTTATTTTTGAGATCGTCAACCGTGTTATTCCTGTTGTAATTATTTTGGGTGGTTTCCTCCTTCTACTCCCTCACACAAGTTCCCTCTCATCTACGAGAAGATTATAAACGCTAATGGCTATTAAAGTCCATACAAGCATAAAAGTGGATAAACAAGTCGAGGAGTTTTACAACTGGATGCTACTGGTAGAGCAAAACATCTTCTTTTTTATGCTGTCATGCAACTTTACGCATAAAACTTAAATTTCAAAATGGCTGAATGAATCTTTCCTATTTTTAAATCGGGCAGTATAATATTACTAGAGTGGACTCCTTGAGAACATTGACAAACAGAAAGCAGTAATGATTATTATGACATTTATATACTGATCGCAAATGAGAACATACTTTTACTTTTTCGAATACATGCATGCATTTGTCTCCAGTGAAGGAAGCTTTTAAAGGAAATGCCTATTTCTCCCTCTAAATAATGACCGTTATTTGGTAATCATGTGTTTTATATGCGTTCCCTGAAGCACCACATTAAATACTTTTTTTTTCAACGAGAAGAATTCCAGCTGAAAATGTTTCGTTACTGGACACTTCTCAAATTTGTGGAACCCATTGAATATGTCATTGTCATGTATTCTCAGCAGTTTCTCCGAAGAATAGAGAAAAAACCAAGTAGCAGTAAAGCACGTGTGTAACCATATACTCTATAGTAGTGCTTCATTTATTCACGGCAGGAAACATCATTCTTTTTAGATAGACATGTGCCAGTGGTCATTAAAACAAAACGGTGTGTGTGTGTGTCGATAGTCGATGATAATGTTGATGATGATGCATGTACATACACTCTTCACCACGACAGCCACTACCACTTTTTATCTCCTCTTTATGCAGAACTGTGCAAATAAAATAGCTTTTTAATGGTCCTTAAGGGTTTAGAGTAGATTGAGATAACTCCGAGAAGGAGAAAGAGAGAGAGAGAGAGAGAGAGGAAAGAGACAGGTTTAATGACTGTCTTTTGCTTTCATACTGGGATGCAGACACATATACGTCTTCTGTTTGAATATACTCTACGCATACTTACAGCGAGAGAAATGGTTTTATTGCTAGCGATGATAATGCTGACAACTTTTTAGGATAACAGGTTACTTGAGCCCTGTATGCTCACGTTATTATAGCTTCTTTAAAATGCCTATTTGTATTCCGTAATCTCTTCATTACTTCATTTTTTGTGGACATTGTAGTCATCATCACATATCAACACCCCGAGACGGATAGAGTTCTTGTGGTTTCTTCAAACTGTTAACTCCTATTCCTAACACACAATTTTAGCTCCAACACTGTGTAGTTTGGCTGTATAAACGCTTTTATAAAATATGTATAGTACAGTCAGTGCAGTGCTGCTACTGCTGACATATTCGCTGCTTGTCTCGTCATCGTCATCATCGGTTTATCTGAATACAAAACATTTATGTACATCTTGATGAGTTGCTTCCTGAGTAAAAATTAAGACCTATCACCTTTTAGGAGAAAAATTATCGCTAAGAAGGTACTAAAAGGAGAAAAAATGTTTGCTGACGCTATGCACACTTGTAATTTAAAAACACTTGAACAAGTAGCAGCGTAGAACACGTTCACCGGTTTTCATTAGTTTATTTTGACTGTGAGTTTGGGCAAGTTAATTTGTAAGCTTCTATTATGTTTGTACTCTTGTTGATGACGGACAGAGCTTACGTTTTTATGGAGTAGTTTGAATTACGAGATTACCACTTTTACTCAGACGTTTTATCAAAGAAGAAATTTGTACTTGTTTGCTTGTAAAATATATGAGCTAAAGAACTTGAATACTTGAATGACAAAACTGTTAGAAAATGGCGATAGATCAACTAAACAAGCAACAACGCAATAGACATATTTCATAGTAGCAAATGTGGCAAAAATGATTTATACACAGGGTCCATATGATATCTTGACAGCATGAGTCGCCAAATCACAGTGCGCAAAGTGATGATGATTCTGGTGATTCCTGCAGGTAGTAGTGAAGGAGTAAAGTTGATGGTTATTATCATGGAGGAATAATAGGTGTGTGTCATGATTACATGATTATCTGCATGACATTAATATTTCTTAAATGCTGCTGAATTTTGTGTAGCAATGTTGCATGTTGGAAAACGTGTATAGCACAGCATTTACGCATTATCTATCTGAAAACTGCCAAGATTCCTGTTCGTTTAAAGCAGGGTAAGATGATAAAATTGCATTTACACTTAAAAGGTTAGGCTTGTCGTGTAGAACAAGAGGGAAAGAAAGGGAAAAGTGAGATGAGTGGAGTAGGTGTGATAAAGTGTGGTGTATAAAATAATGAAAAATAACACATTTCAGTTGTGATGATAACATTCATACAAATGTCTGTCAATCTTGACCTTTTGACACTACCAGGTTTGGTGCGTGTTAAGAAAGAGCCGGTGTAATTTTTGGGGCGTCTAGCATTTGTCATTTTCTCAGCTGGCCTTAGTCATCTGTCCAAACGTAAGGATTTATTGGCTTTTTAATCAGTTTTAGCAAAAATCTGACAAGCGTTTTCTCTTTTTGTGATTTTACATCATTTTTTTCTGCTCTTCTTGTGCAAGTAATTTGATCATCATCATCATTAGTTTTTGACAGATACATACACGCATATAGTAAAAAATTTAGACAAAAAAAGCAATAAAAGATAGCTAGATAAACAGAATATGCAAAGGTATGCATTAGTTTATGTTCAAAAATCGGCCCCCTCTTTACGCAACCGTTCATGGTGTAGTCCAGGAATTTGTTTTATGCCCGACTTATATGAGTATTATTGTTTACATGAAATGTTGCAATTGTAACAAGGCAGCTGGAGACATTTTTAATAATGAAACTGCTCTGCAAGAAATTTTCTTTCATGTTTGCAGACACTCTGTACATACTTTCGAATAGATCAAATATTTTTATTCTAGACTTTACTCTTCCATATATATCTAAACTGTTGTACATGTATATATTGTGCTACTTCTGTGTATTCGTTGTTGTAGTATGCATGTTTCAGAGTCTCTGAGTATTTCCTTTTCTTGGGCTGTAACAAGCAGTATGTAGGAATAGAAATAGGCTTTCTTGAATAATAAGTTCGCGTCAGGAATGATTTCTTTCGGGAATGTTTTATATGCTCCTTTGGGATTGCTTCATGTGATGCATACATTTTACACGCTACAGGACTACATAGCAGCAGCATCATTATCATCATCTTACTGACATTCTTCGTAAAACTTTTCTCTCCACGATACAGCACATATCTAGGTATATGCACAGGGATCTATAAAACGATGTCGACGACGACGAGTTTGTTTCTCTTCTTCTCTTTTTTCTAAGGTTATGTACATATTTTACCATATCATCAACATTGGTATTTGTTGAAAGTTGAGGAAACACACACTCATTCAGCTGTTGTGTTCGATGAAATGAAGCTATTTGGCAAGTTTAATGTGGATATGGTTGACATGGTAACCTTTGAAGTTTACCGAAGTCCATTTCCCATCCCCTTTTCAATGAAAGCAGAAAACGGACGCTTACAGTTACAGACAACGCGCTCAGCTTCTCTCTCTGTCTTTCTTTCCTCGCTATATTGCTTGCTGGTGTAGTAGTTGCGGCTCTTGGATTTCTCCTTCCTTTTCGCAATCCAATAAAACCTCTTCTTTTCATATAAAACTGAGGAAGTAGAGAGAAATACTGAGGGAATGAGACGAACATACCATCTGGTGAAACTAGCGGTTTTCTGGCAATATAAGACTGCCACTACTATAAACAGTGTTGCATTGTACATGCTAGATACAAACTTGATAAATTGTACTTTTTAAAGCCTTAAAATATTCGTTCGGAACACATCAGAGCCATTTCGGCATCCCTTTCTAGACACTACTTATTTACGAATTCAGCTCGATATTAATTTTTGGCAAGTACTACTACTAAATCCGTACCTCGTAAATATCAAACTAGCAGAGAGAATATTACTTTGAGATTTTCTGTCCAGTCTGCCAATGTAACAATAGACATCTCTCAAGCAATCTTTATCTCTTCTACTAGGTGTTGGATAGTTTTCAACTTGAATATATAGAATCTTCGTACAAAGATTCACATAATGACACCAAGAAGCTTGTACACGATTCGAAGCTAATGAAAGCAGAAGAACTTACTTTCTGTTATGAAGTGTGTGTGAAGTAAGAATGCTGATAATGCGCCTTGTCGTCCATCCAACTTTCTCCCCTCAACTCATCTGTACTGCCGTTGGAACGATTTGATGGTTATGATATTGCATTCTGTTCCACTAGGGCAGCCCATCATTCAGTGTGTACTAACACAGCGTTGACTGTTTTTGAATTTAGTCTATGATCTTTATACTTCTAGCATGGATGCACATTGGTCAAAGAGATCCACACGACTAACTTGTATTTGTTCATTGCTTATCTGTATAATATGTAACAAATATTTTATAGGGACGACGACAGAACGACGTGAAACCATCCGTTCCATCCTATTTCTCCTTTCTCCCTCTCCAAGCTTCTGTACTTTGCCATGTACATACACCGAATTACGACATAGTATTTTTTGATAAAAATAAGTAAACATACCCAACTATGTAAAATGGTGCTTCATCTTTCTCTCGTTTGGAATGACGTTGAATGTGGATGCATATTATCTGTGTGGATCTGCTCGTAAAATAACTTGAGAACCATAAGTTGTCTTTTTTTCACTGACAATAGGGTGCCGTGAATAACTTTGTGTGAACTGTCAAGTGTGAAATATGAAATGAATGTTGCATTGCAAATAGGCTTGAATGAACCTACTCCTCTCTCGAAAATCAAAAAAGAAAAGGCATGACCCTGGAATTGTGATCTTGTCATGCTTCTTTCTCCACACCATCATCGACTTGTCACAACATCGCATAACAAGCTCTTTACATACTACTCCTTATACGTAAATAAACATAAAGTGTGGATAATGCAGAGTGATAGGAATGTCGGTGTGTATACATTTATTATTACACAAAATTTACTATACTTTTTTGTTCCTGTTTTTGACATGAAAATTTGTCTTTCAAAATTCTGCAAACGGAACAAAGTAGGAGGATTTTCTGTATATTCAAATCCTTTAAGAAGATGCGTGTTTACTTATGCTCCTCTTTCATGTTCAGTGAGCTGATAAAATAAGTGCTACTTCTTCCGAAGTTAATTCAGAGGTGAGGACAGCGAAAGCTACTACGTGTACGTACGTTTTCTGTCTCATTTTCTTTAGATCTAGCAGTCTTGGGACAGAGACGAGAAACTAGACTCAACATTTCTTCGAAAAATAATATAAATTCAGGGCTCATTTATGCGTTTCAATACCGTGTGGGTGTTGGTGTGCGTGATGAACATGTTGAGTCTATTCAACTACATAATATTACAAATTTTTTTCTACAGCTACATGTTTCGCATGCACCAAGGCATTCACAATACGTATATATAAGTAATAACAATAATTTCAAAAATGCATAATTTTTCGTTTTGCTATTATTGTTGTAAGGTTTGCTGTGCAAGCTTTCCAAATTTTTCAACGAATATTTTTTTCTTGTTTTGCGTGAAGCACGTCAGACTATTATTGCCTTCTGTGCGGTTTCTCAAATATACATTTTTTAAATACGAACTAAAAGCAAAATAACCAAGTTCGTGAAGGTAGTATTTTGTATGTCCAGTAGCAAATAATCGAGAAGCGTTGATAAACGATTATCCACGCTTCATTACCTGTAAATTTTTCACACAACAAGAAAGGAGGGAAGCACAAAAAAGTTTCACGTAGTCCTCTGCAATTACCTTTTCAGAGGAGGTCTATATGTGCATACTGTACATTATTTGCGGTTATAATGTACCGACAGAGTGACTTTCTACTTCCACCCCACCACCATCATATCACCTTCGCGAAGGGGCTTTTGTCTTGTTAAGTAAACTTTTCCTTTAAAAAGTTTCTGGCTCCAAGTTTACATTTGAGTTTTTGATCAAGGAGGAAAGCAAGTGGCCACAGGCAATGAAAGCGTTCCGCTAAATTGCTTGGTCTCTCTTCTTGACTGACTTTTGCTGATGCTGTGATGTTGGTGGAAAAGCTGGACTAGGGGATACACTACACTTTGTATATTTACGACTTTATTCCCTTTTAGTATTGCTCACTAAAAAGTTTGAGTACATAATAATATATTATGCATATTACAGTATGACTTTTGACTTGGTGGTTGGTATGCCAGATCCCTTTGGGCATAGAAAAGTTCAACTTTCTTGATCAGTACTTCTCTTAAGCACCCTGTTATGCTTGTATATTTTTAAAAGGACTTTTTACCTCTTTCTTCATTTTTTCGAGTGTTTCGGCAAACTTTTCCGCCCCTTTTAGAGTTGTGTAAATTAGAATCAAGCATTTTTATAATAATATCTTGGGTACGACAAAGCTCTGAATGAAAGTGTAAATATTTACAAGTCATCATCTACTCTTCCTTTCTCCTCATTTTAAAAGAAATTGAATTCTCTTGCTTACATTTACAATTTGCTAGGTTTTCATATTTAAAAATCGAGTGATTCATTCCTTTCATTGCGTCGAAGAGAGAAAGAAAAAAAACGAATGAGGAAAAAGTGGATGAATGAATATACATGAAATGTTTCCGTGCAATCAGGCTAATTTCCCTAGCTAGTTTCCTTTTACGCGTCTCCGCCAACATCTTTAGAAATATGAATATCTGCTTTCTCGGGAAAAAGCTTAAAGTAAATACTCGGAATTTATACAAACACAAAATGTATAATGCATATTTGCGCATGCATTTTAATATAGGGTTGACAGGCGGTGAAAAAGTGAAAAATGAATATTCTGAAAAATCTTTGCTACAAATGCGGAGAAAACAAAAATATTAGAATTTCCCTGGGGAGAACTGGGATTTCATTGAAACTCTGAATGTCTCAGCAAATCAAAAAAATATAGACTATTCATCACGCCTTGTAACTGCTGACAGAAAAATTTGTTATTTGTACGTTATTACTACAAAGTGGAAGTTTGCGTTTGCAGTGGAAACTTCATGTATCAGTCGAATTATTGCAATATATTTAATAGCATTACATTTTCAGTCTGTAGATGCACACTATAAGTAAGGCAACTGTTGATTATAATAAATGTTGACCGTGTTTTTTTCTTTCGACCTCTCCGTTTCTTCGCATTGTATAAATTTCATTGTAAATGATTTAGAAATGTGCATTCATAACATTTTACGTGCATCCCTTTTTACTCTTTCGGTTGTTGATGAAAGAACTCAAGTAGGAAACAAGTAGGAGTATAAGCGGATGTATGAGTTGTGTTTGAGGAAAGTTGAAAGAATAAAAATTCCTTTCTCCCTCTCTCTCTCTGTTTCGCTTCTGATGTTTCATTCTCATCTATATAGGGGCACGCGCCGGAGTTGTAGCAAATCAGATTGGGACGCCTGAGACCAGAGGCACCGCCTTTGATCTTTTACCGACAGTCGCTTTTGCCGAGCTCTTCTTTCCACACCAATATAAATGCTGTACATATATATTCTTCTTATATCACTCTGCATGTATCATCATCACCACCATCAATATTACGTTTCTCTTTCTCTCTCCCTGTCCCTCTTCTTCCCGTTCCTCTTTTCTCGCTTATTCCTTTATAAAATATATTCAGTAGAAAACCCTATTAAATAAAATCTCCCTTTTACCCGAAAACTCCCGAATCTAAGGTCGAATCACAAATCGCACTACTTGTTTCTATTTTTTATGCAATATTCCGTCCATTCACTAGTACTTTGGGGTATACACTAAAAATGCCGAATATATAGGTTTTTTGTATCTAGCTTAGTTTTAGTTAGACGAAACGTAAACACACACTCACTCATTGTGTGTCATCATCTCACAAAAATCGTCTTTGCGATGTATACATATTTATATAGTTCTATGTATATATTGGAGTATGCACAATCACAAAGGCTTGGACGTCTGACACACTCACTTTCAGTGATGCCAGTACTACAAACAGAGTGCAAGAGGATAAAACTTGTTACCGGTTTCACGGACGGTGCTTTCCCCTTTGGGCCTTCTTCTCATTCCCTCGTTTTCCCTTGAAGTTTAGCCGCCTATAATGATTGCGCTTCTAACTGAGCATCAATGTACTCCACCGCATGAGCATATACAAAGAAGGCGGTGATCATGATGATGACACTTGCCAAAACACTAACACAGCATCTCTCCTTTCTAATGAGTTCCCCGTTTCACTCATAGAATTTCCATTTTATATAAACCCTATTGACTGGCACTGACAAGTTTTCCACCTGTAAAATCATGTAGTCCTAATATTGTACATTTGTAATTGAGATATCACCATCAAGACGTATTACACAATTTTTTATATGCACAATTTGATATGCAATTTTTTTGAATCTTTGAATGGTCACGCAAAAGTCATTATAACTACCAAATGAGGTGCTCGTTATGATAAAGGTACAAGTTATAGTCAATAATTTGTAGCACCACCAATATTTTAATGACTTCAAAATAGATCGTGAGTTTACCAGAAGAAATATCATGCAGGCATATCGGATAGATCATTGCGTTTGTTACAGTAACAAAAATCACTGTCTACGGTTTATGATACAGTTTTCTACATCAATTCATGTAAAATATCTCCATGTTTAAACTCGGCTGCTCTTTTCGTATTTCTTTGATCTGTGAGAATTTTAGAGGATATAGGTAATCTAGACGATTGACATGAAAGTCGTGCGTGATTTAACTGTAGGGAGCAACCATCTCGGAAAATTGCTCTGTATAACAATAAGATAAACCGGTATTACAATAAAATATGTAACTCTTTCCTTCAATAGGACCGAGAGAATCTTGCATAAAATGGAGTTTCATTTTACTAGACGTTCTGAAATTGGATACAAAATAAAAAACGTTAACTATATGCATTGTTGAAATGCGCAATATTTTCATAATTGTTATATTCCACCGTGCGAACATGTAACTTCAAATAACGCACGGCATCTCAAAAATTGAATTTCTTTGGAATTGCTCTTTTGCTCTAGAGCTGTGCAAAGGCATGTAGTAGTATAGTGTGCCATACCGATATATATCGGTATGGCACATCGCGATAGAGCCTGAATCCCACTTATCCCCAGTAACTGATCACCGATTGTGTTTGCAGTGACACGTTAGCCGTTCGTCGGGGGTCGTATAGAGCGAAGTAGTAAAGAAACAATAATGCGCAGTGTATAGCATAAGTATACTCTGATATTACACAATGCAGTTTTGTCTCTAGTACAGTCAGAAACTCGTGAAGGAGAGGAAATTAAAGTCTATTCACTCGGAGTCATTCTGCTTATAACATGGTAATATAAAAAAAACTATATGGATGTGCAGAGTAGACGCACTCCTGCTTGCTCAAACAATGTTCCATGCAGTTCTTATATACAGTTATTACGGCGCGGGCACGAGAGAGCCGACCATTTTCTTCCTTAAGCAAATATAATCATAGTCACCGTCAAATTTTAAATTGAAATGAGGGAATTCCCCTTCTTCTCCCTTTCTCTCTCATTTTCTCTACCATGGGATTGAATGGAATTGTAAATGCAAATGATGATTTTTTTTTGTCCTGACTCTACAACACACTCAGTCACCAGAATAGCTGTAGTGCTGCATTTTCTCATGAGAATGGGAAATACTATACTGATGTTGAAATGAAATGGAGGCAGCAAGCAAACGAATAGATTACCTATTCAGTGAATTTAATCTATGAAAAATAATGAGAAATGAACAATTCCTTGAAAATCTTTCTGTGAAATTGAGAAACTGAGTTGAATACCGTGAGTTTTTCTTTTGTCTTAAAAAGAAAAAAATACATTTATGTATACTCAAGCAGAGCCGTTGAAGCACAAAGGAAAGTGAAATGAAGAAGTTATAGATAGAAAGATATATACGTTATAAAATAGTGATGGAATGATAATAAAAATGGTGAAACTTATCTGTTTTCCGCATTATAGACAAGAGATCTCGAGTTGGTTTAGAGACAGATCAAAATCATTTAATTTTATTTGGAAATGAATCTTGTCGAGAGAAGGAGAAGATTGAGAATCTGGCTTGTAACACAATATAATATACTCGAGTCATCTGCTGATAAGTTTTCTGATGCTTGTCAGGGGGAAAATAATAAAATTCAATGAGAAATAATATACTTCCCATTGTTAGTTGAGAAAGAAATTTAAAATGTGACAATTGGCATATGTATGTATAATATATTATTATATATGTGCTCGCAGAGAAATGTTGTTTGGGTTGCATTGCGTTGATGTTGTTGTTGATGATTTTTATCAATAACGCACTATTTTATATAGAACGGTAAAAGGTAACAGAGCATTTCGTTTGGGGAGCACAAAGTGGAGGATTCATCGGACTGATGCAAGCAGAATGACAGTAGCAGCTGTCATGATAGTGACCTGATAAGAGATTGTAAACCCACCTTGTCCCTTCATAAACAGACAATCATGACGAAGATGATGATGATAGAATCGCATAATGTCACTAACACACAACACCTTCACGTTATGAGCATTATTACAGAAAGTGATCATTAGAGGGAAATGGACAAAACTGCAACGGTGTAGGCGAAGCAAATCATTGTGAAAGTATGATTGTGTGGGTTAATGTCTCTTGACTCTAGTCACTCGACCCTCAAGGCAAGTCGTCGTTCTCGGTTTCATATAGCCTGCACAATTGTGCAGCTTGCGATGCAGTTGTTTTACTAAACTTTGTCAATTCATTTATCTTTTGCACTCATCAAAGACACGCTTGCTATCATAAACGAAGCCATCATAATATTAAGTAATATATCAAAATCGTTGTAAAAGTTACTATCACTTTTAGAAAGACAAAATGGCTCGTTGTTTTATACATAGATGGTCATTAGTATACGCATTAGATATTAGGGAGATTTCTAAAAAAATATCGTGCAATATTTGTGTACAATTTATTCCTTTGTCCGTTTATTTCAATACATACATATACAATATGCCGTACAACGACTTAAATGAACTGAAGCCACAGTTGAACTGTATTAAATGTGGATCAATATAAAAATCCTAAAATGGGACAGAAGAGAGAACAGAAGGCACACTCTGACAATTTTTCATCTCCGATAAAATCTTTTTACATTCTCTGCTTATTTTTAAGCTATCTTAAATGCACAATACTTATATTTTATATTGGCTGAAGCTCTTTTCTTTCACTCGTTTTCTCTCTCTCTCATTCAACTTGGTCGGCTCCCTTTCGTAATCACTTAAGCATCTCAATCATGTTTGACATTTGCATCTGTACACAAGAGTACATAAATGCGCTCTCATTCATTCACCCATTCAAACAAATAATAATAATAGTAATGGGACACTGTTATGAGATCTCTGTTGTGCATTCTTTTGACTGCAGCTCAATATGACATTATCGTGAGGCTAATAATAAAATGCTATGTTGCGCGAAGCTTTTTATGTACACAGTGCATTACTATTATCAGCACCATCGTCCTCCCGTGATTTTTTACTGCGATTACCTACTACTCAATTTTTTTGCAGTTTCAAAAGTATCCCTCCGTGTAGAGTAACGAGTAACGACTCGACAATAAAAGAGAGAGAGAGAGAGGAAAGAGAATTGGATTGTTTCAAGTTGCCCCACAACTGAACATCGCGCACCATACAACAAGATGGTGATTGTGCTGATGTTGATAATATGAGTTGAGTGCATCATAAGTCCACTCGAAGAGTTGATTACTATTTTCATTTAAAAGGATTGCCTCTTGCCTTGCAATAACCACTATTATTCACAACATGCCATTGTTGGGAATATCATTAGCTTCCTCCATTTTATACATATGTCCAATTCGGGATGACAACAAAGAAGCTGTCCATTAATGCAAGTTTATATGTAGCCCCATTCATTGTGGAACTGCTTTTTGACGTTACAACAATAACGGTAAAGATTACTCAAAGTATAATTTTTCTGTCAGGACGGGTACGTTCGATTTCGCTGATTTTTATCAGAAACTTTTTTTTACACTGAAAGCCTGTGAGTTTACTCATCGATTTTTATCTACTTTTTTGGCATAAACGTAGTTTCATAATGAAATATTTTTGTAAATATAGTGGGCGAGCATTATGAGCATTTTAAAATACTCACTCGGAAGGGAATTTTTCAGACTTTTCAATTATTACCTAAAAAGATGTGGGCTTTTTCTAGGAATGGTTAGAGCAATGCATTCACCAATTCACGCCACCAGTTTGAACAACAAAATAGATTTAAACTGTGAAGTAACTGCGGGTGGATTGGTGTTGCTGTTTCTTGAAAGGGATTTGTTTTACTTTTCGAAACGATGTATAAAAAACCACAGAAATAGATTTTTTCTCTGAGATTTCTGTTTTTGAGATGTCAAATTTCCTCTGTTTCCTTTTGACATTCTTTAGTTTCCCAGTTCTGCAAAAAGTATCTGGACGTATATTGATTGACCAGACGGAAGATGAACAATGACGCTTTCCTTTTTACCACTTTTACTGCGTAGTTGTTTTTGTAATCGAAGCAACGCTGGTGTAAATATATATTAAATTGCGAAACAGCATAAAATACATAGCCAAAGTTTGAAATTGTGTATTATGGAGCATTTATTACATTTTTACTTTGTTGTTGTTGGTTGAGGTTTTTTAAGAGAAACGGAAATCTACGAAACATCTGGTTTTGCCACGTGGAAAGTTAAATTACAACGAGAACTTTTTGTTCATTTTCATTCTATTTCAATATTTTTTATTTACTTCAATAGCTTTTACATTATGATCATCCTGAGCTAGATTATGATGGTAACATTTGTTGTGAACTTCTATACTATTTTTTCTGTTGGTATGCAATAGTAGTGTTGTTGCAGAAGTAGGAAGCATGGAAGTTGTTATAAAACTATATAGTTCTCATATGTATATTATTTTGTTTAAAACCTTTGAGGAGAAAATCCAAAAAAGGGGAAAACATTTTTCTGGTAGAAAGTCAGATACATCATGACACCACACTGCCATGTTGTTGAAATAGTACATAAAATGTATACGCTATCGTCATCATATCTTTCTCCTCTCTTTCCATAATATGTGTGCTTGATCGGCTAGAAAATTTTGATGATGAAACTTAGGGCGCTTGTCAAAAGCAGAGGCAAGGACGCTTTTCCTGTTGTAGTTGTAAGTGCTTGCTCAGTAAAACATATCGCTGGTTTAGCTTACCATGTTACGGTTACAGCATCGCTTCATGATGTGAGCTGTGTGAGTACTCTTGTATGAAAACGTTGATGATCTTAACGGAGCGGCATTTTCTCTGAATATTTTTACAATGGCATGACTTTGGGTAGCTACATACTTAGAATATACGTATATATCAAAATTTTGGTACTACATGACATAACCTAAAAACTGTAGAAATTCCCTCGTTTTAAACAAATGCATTCATGTCTTGTTTTATTTGAGATAATTCGAGTTATTTTTCTTTTACCTTACCCAATATCATGAAATGAAAAAAAAGTTGAAATCAATAGCAATTAAGTTGCCTTTAATTGGCTCTTCCTTTGGTTAATTAATCTGAATTAATTGTTAGCAAAATGAAGTCATATATAAAATACTATGGCCATGGCCAAGAGACAATATGAAATATTTCTGTATTACTTAGTTTATGGCACTTTATTGCAATGACATGATTCAACAACATTCTGACTAGCAGAAGGGAAAACTTTCTCTGTAATTCTAAAATATTGAGTAAACGTGGGTAATATTTTCTGTCATTCATGTTTTGCTTGTAACACAATTGGGTTCGATATTATGTACAGCGAACAACAAGCTGGCAGCTTTCATTTTCATCATCCTGAACCTGATCAACATCATCAGGTTTTCCTCGTCCTTGTCGGTTGGTTAACTCAAACCTGACGGTTTCAGGTCTTGGAGTTGCCGGTCTGATGGAAATTGCTGGTTTGATTTAATTCAGCCGGAGTTGATTCGTATAGTTCTTATTGTAGCTCAGTGTCTTCAAAAAATCATATAACTGGTGAAATAAATGTACAATTGCTACAGTTTACGAATTTATATGTAATTCAGATTCAGGAAGAGGCACCGGATACCCACGTTCTAACAATAATATACTGTGAGTATTAACATCCACAGTGCACAGATGAAGTTTTTTCAATCACCCACTACTCCCAGCTTAAAACTTTCTTGTTGTATGCAGAATTCATGTAGCCAATCAGCCGAAATGTTGTATACAAAACGTAAAACCATGCTGCTGGTATGAAAACGGGACCCAGATATCTAGAAATCTAGAGATGGATTCATTCTGGTTAGTTTCCTTACTCCTAGTACAGGGTCGGGGTAGAGAGTGAACGCGCAGAAAATGACGTGATGCACTCGAGAAAGCATTCGACCGTACGGTTTTCGCTAATGGTAATCGTTCTGTTCTTAGCTCGTCAGAATGCTTCATACTTTACACACAGCTGCAGGAAGAAAGCTGGTAGATAATACCCTCAAAAACAACTGTGTATACGCTTATCGTCACTGGAGAACAGTACATTGAAATGTATATATGCTGAGACTTGAGATAGATATAATTTTCGGTTCATTCGTGTATGCTTTCTTATTCCCCTTTCTCATAATGACTGAACCGAAGGGATGTAGTTAGTCGACTGGTGTATTACTTGAGGAGAGAAGGAAGAGGAAAGTCTAATTCTTGCAGAAAATAAGTTAGAGGAGAATCCCTAGATTTCAGATGAGCTGCTCAAGCAGAACTTTTTCTAAATAATTTGGATGATATGTACATACCTACGTTGGGGCTGCTGTATACGAATCTATGTCGTAAGGAGCCATTTCAATTTAATGACATTATGGGATTTTATATGTGATATGACTGCTGTAGATAAATCTAGCAAGAGAAGAAAATATAGAAAGAAAGACAGGGAGATGACGACAAAATGGAACAAATAATACCCTTGCCTTGGCTCGGTTGTGTGCTTTATTAGCTTAAAACGAGCAGATTTTAGGAGTACATCACATCTTGTAATACAAGTTAACTGAAAAGTTCATTTATACTATTGGAAAACAACTCGTTCTTTTTCCCGGTAGAGAACATACTTTTGTTGTTGTCGAATGAAAGCAAAACATGTACTACACTCCACCATCATTTTATCAAAATTGATCTTTTGTGTTGCGCACTGTCCAACTCTCAGCTACAAAACATCAGTGAATAAGAGTGCAAAAAAGGAAAAGGGGAATCATGTACAGGAAATGCGCTTTCACCATACAAGCTTTTTCTAAAATTTATGCATCTACATTTGTCCACTTCTTATCTCTTCTTATATTAAGTAGGTACTAATTTCAGCCTAATTATCCCTCATTGCTAAGTGCACTTGCATGCATTTTATTTACTCTAAGATTTTTTAAATCATCGTATAAAGAAAAATTCCCTTTACTTTGTAAACAAAAAATATTTTCTCATTCTTTGTGAGCTTCATTGTACTGCAGTTTTGACAAAGGTCTGAGAATTTCCCAAAAGAAGTAACAAGGAATAAAATTTCAAGACAAATAAAAAGAATCGAGAGAATGAAAGAAAAACGGTGTTGGAGAAGCCTTGAGCAATTTAGAAAAAAGGAGGAAAAAAAATTTAGTAGGAAGAATATCATTATGATTTTCGTGGTGGTAACACTATGCACTCTGTAATTCTCCAAGCTTACCCCTTTAATTCTCATCGTGATCACGATTGGATAAGTAGGCATAATTTCCGGACCCACTACTACTCGTACTGGCTGTTTCTCATGATGATGATGATGATGATGATGATGATGATGATGATGATGATACTTGCTCTACTGTATATATATGTACATCACATTGCGTAGATATATTGCGTAAATATAAGAATAAGGTGCTTATCGTATATACTGTGTGTTTTAATAATACGCAAGGACGTAATAATAATGATATGTTGTGTCAATGTATTTTCATTTCTATGCATATAATGACTTATTACATAACGCAGACGCTTATTTATGCCTACTATTGTATATGAATGACATGGAATATGGACGGATGTCAGAGCATACAAGTAGCAAAAGACCCCACTCGGTGCTAGCAAGTTGGCAAATTAGGAACACTAATGGATAAAGTTATGATGATGGTATTAGTTTGGGAGTGAAGAGTCGTCAGTATATAAGTATCATAGTCAACAGTCGTCGTCGTATGGTTTTCATTGTAGATACATATTAATAATTTTCAGTGGATGAAAAAGTCGTTGAGAAGATGCGATGCGAACTGCAAGTTTAATGTGAGCATGACGGGTTAAGTGGGTATAAGTGGTTGATTATTTACTGTAGCCAGTGCCTGCCTCTGGCCTAACAAGATGCGGAGCGGTGCTAGAAGAGGTTACATTTATTTGTGTCCTTTTCCTTCATCCATTCAACCATATGTGCTCAATTTTGCCATCATCATTATTAGTATGAATTACTAACGAGATTTGTATGACCAACACAGTAATAGCGCCTGGCTGCCACTACTTCTTTAAATTTATAGTATTCAAAACTCACTTCTTAAAATTATTGCTTCAATGTTAAAGCCCATTTGAGCGGTCTGTCTATTTGTATAGTTTGTTGTCGTTTTCGCATAATTTATAACTGAACTATTTTGTGCAGAATACTTACTTATAACGTTTTTAATGTTTTAATTCTGTATTCTGTTCATTTAAATAGTTAATTTTAGGTCAAAAGCCTGTTATGTAATTGAACCTCAAATACTACTTAGAAATTCATTATTGTCTGATGAGGTGATACCGTAACAATGGAATGATGCGGTAAAATCCTCAGTTATTTAATGCACTGATTTTTAATTGTTTATTTCAGCCACCTTGCACAAAACGTTGACAATAATATATTATTATTTTCATAAGTCAAAATTCTCTTCAGTATAAGCGCCAAAATTATTTAGTGTGCACAACTTTTACACGGAGGTCACCGTTGGTAATTGCATGCATGATAGTAGTGAAGTGATGCTTTATTGTAGAGTATATATTGTTCGAAATTTGTTCATGGTTTTCATGTTTAGGTTAAAAAGAGTTCACTCCTTATGCTGTTCTCGCAGTGAGATATATTTCTCTTGATTCAGATAAAATTTGTGAATTTCGCAGCTTGTACAAACAATTTATGTGGTAAATAAAACAACAACGATGTTTCCATTTTATATGATAGAGGAAAATGAGCTTGCAGACCGTAGCAAAAAAACCTTTTTCAGGTTTATTATTGTGGCTTCAGGCAGAATTGTTGAGTTTTATTATTTATGAGCTGAGATAACGATTCAAATTATAGCAATGGCTTCTTGACTTCACTCAAGGAGTGCTCTCTCTCTCTTTTACTCTCTCTTAAACCACAACTACTTTCAGCACAGACTTTTTTGTATTAGCAATACCGGACAAAAATGGGATTAAAATTTAGTAGCACCACCAGCATCACAAAACGCAGCGTAGGACGAAGATGGTTGTGTAAATACGTCTATTTTATAGGAATAGAGACTGATGAATTACTTTCGTCCTTCCTATTGTTGTAGCACGATAGCACGAATCTTGTTTACAACTTGTATTTTAATTGCATTATATATTTTATAGATTTAGAATAATGGACTCAAATGTTTATTTTGCCTTATCATACATTGCATACATAATCATATACGTGTGTATATTCAAATGCCGTGCGAATCAAGCTTCATGGGAGATACAAGTACATAAGCGAGCATTTCGCTTGGCTTCTTGCATTCTCTGAAAAATGCTATGAATAGCTTGCAGCGCACTTTTCATTTATGCAATTAATTACTATAATTTCACTGGAATTAGCAAGTAAGCTAGTAACGAGTTTCACCCTGCTTCCCTCCCTTTGGTGTCTACATAGACATCCATCGTATTTAATATACTAATTATTATTTGTGCAATGCACATATGTATAACAATGTGTTCATATCCATGTTTTGCGACTTTATGCGCTGATGCTGCATCTGTGAAGCGTAAACAAAGGAGTTTCTACCTCCCTGCTCGTTTTACAGAAATTACTACACCTGTTTCAAAGTTATCTTACCGATTTTAACAAAGATTTAAATTGATTGATGACAGGATGGGTCGTCATTATGTGTAATACAAAACTTTGCAGGCTTAAGGCTGTATTTACATGCTGTTGTTATTGTAGATTTAAAATAAAAGACATGGATGTTGTCGACTTCTCTATTCTAGTTCTTAGAAATACTGATCCCTGATCTGATACTTTTTAAAATCACAATGAATGTATACATGAAACATATTATTATTCTCATTTTTATTGTTTTTGATTTGATCGATAGATGCGAGATGCAGAGAAATTGCGCCTCTCTCAGTCTCTACATTTTCTCAGCAATGGAGTGGACGGCTTCTCAACACCTCCTCCTGCTCACATGGGCATTCCACCCTACCACCACCTTGACCCAGCCAAAGTTCACGGTAAGATATTATATTATAATTCAATATATTTAAAGTAATAATGTTATAGACAATAATGTAGCACGCATTATATTTATGTCATATTTGATGGAAATCAACATTTTGGCTTGGTCCATACATTTACTTGTCACTTTGATCGAAACGGAAATATCTATTCCATTTATTTATACTATTGTTGTGTTCAATATGGAAAACAAGGGTGATGAATTCTTCAATTATGTCAAATAAGAATAGAAAAACGTTAAAAGGAAAATAGAAAGAGGAAAGCGGAATATGAGAGAGGAGAAAGAGAAGCAGACAAGTAAAAACCTTAGAAGCAAGAATCTTTGGTAGCAAACGGTTGTTGTAATGGAGTGACAGTCGCACAGTAGCCTCTCGAATGATTTTCTGCTGCTACCTTCTTGAGCTTTTTTTTCTTTGTTGCTTAAAAAGACGAAGACGACGACATAAAAGGCAAGTTGGGGGATGGCTGACAATGGCAATTGGTTTCATTGGTTTTTATGTCCCTTGACGTGACAAATACGATATCCCGGGGTCATTTGATCCCGAAGCTGTAGGAGATCTCCTGTCAGGAGCAAAAGAGAACACTAGTAGTTCACAATGCACGCGTTTTCATACTGCGTAGTTCCGTAGTTATAATACAATAATAAAGGCACAGTCGGCAGTGGTGCGGCGAGTGCAGAACGATTGAACCACCGGGTTTACTACTACTACAAGTTATGGATATATATCCACTCAAGGAAAGAAAAAAAAAGGTGAAAAGGACGCGAGCATTTTTGAACTATGACGATATGACGACATAATGTATTGTTGTATATCATATGAACACCTACCTCATTGCATGAGCTCTCGACTCAAAAGGAATTGAAGCCAAAAAGATGAGAAGGAAAGAGGCATCAAGATAACGCGTGTGCATAAAAACTAATACAACTCTTTGGGCAGTTTACTCGATGAATAAATCGTCTTGTTTGTATATATCATCTCTACAAGTAAAACAGCTTACACCAAAATGTTTCCTTCTCATATAACATGGCAGTTACACTGTGGACCCGCTCAGTGTGTTGATGATGATTATTATGACGATAATACATTATCTGTGGATGAAGAATAAGAATATAATAATGTATCGGTAATGTTTATAAGATAATATTTTACTTCGGCTTTCCCACTACCACTGCTACCAACAACTCTCATTTCAATTCCTTCTACAACCTATTCTGCTGGTAAAAGTGTCTTTTATAAAAGTTCGGTCCTTGCAGTATTTCATCTGTTTGCTCCTACACCTATCACTTATACTGGATTTTATGCTGATGATGTGGATGCTACATGCATCATGCCATCGCGTCGTCGTTTCTCTTTCGCGTAATGGATGAAACGTGGAGTTTCAGATCACAGTATGGGGCAAGTCGATTCATCTTCTTAACTCGAATGTTTAAATGGAACATGAAAGAGGAATGCATGTAGTTACGTTGACTATGTGTACACACGTATTACATGCACACATCTATGTGCACATCAACAGCAAAAACTTTTTTTTTTTGTCTGGTGTGAGCTGTTTCTTGTAATGCAGCAAGCAGGAAAAAGCAAGAAAAACAAGGACGCAACGACATGGAATAAGAATTTCAGCCCTGTGGCATCTTCTTGCTGTTGATGTAGTTTGCTGGTGTGGTAGTGGTAGTTTTGAATAGCTAGTAAAGTTGATGATGATCGCCTAAAGTATTTGGTGGTTCTTATGTGCTCGCTTACACTAGAACAACCTCAAGTACTACTACTACCCACCACCACAGCAGCGATTATATTAAAAAACAAGGAGTTTCATACACTTGCTCGCTCCTTTTCTCAAAACCATCTCGTCATAAACTGATTCTCTGAGAAAGCGTCGTAGTCCCATTGTTGATTTGTGTACTGAGTTTTCCAAAAAAAAGCGACATTTTTCATCGTTCCTATTTACCAAAGATATATACACATATTATGTTCTTTCCTTCTTTTGTGTATTTATGTGTTATTGTTCATTGTCCTTCTTCTTGTTCCCCTCTCGTTTCCTTTTCTCTTTCCCTCTTTCTCGATAAGTTTTTTTTCTTCTCTTCTTCAGCAGGAGTTTACATAAGATGGATAAAATGACAGAAAAATTGTTGTTTGTTTGTTCCATCCAGCTGAGCCAGGGCTTTTTTTGCTGACCATTTAGTATAAAAGGTGTATTAACCAACTTGGAGAGTTGTTATTTTTTCTTGTTTGAAATTTTCTTCTCTCTCTCTCTCTCTTCTCTAAATGTGCTGACTGTATCCTTTTACCTGCTTCCATTCTCTTCTTTGGGCTAGAAAGGACATTTTTATATGTACTCGCGTTAGTATAATGTCGTATCAAATTCATTTAGTTTATTACATTGAGGAGACTGATGGTGGTGGTGTTTCTTGTAGTTGTTTTCTTGGCAGTGGTAGCACAATCATATTTACTTTTATAGGATTTTCATGTGTCATTCCTCCTCTTATTATAGCTTTTGGCAGTGGCTGTAAGGTATGTACGAACATTGACGGAGCATTTTTTTTCTTATGTTGTCGTCATAAAGTTAGTAGTTATGAAGGCAAGTGACCATAGGAAGCCGTTTGACACATGCAAACCTGCCTCTCCACTCGATACATCATAGTATGGTGTCCCCGTATAAGTACATGGGTTGTCCAGTTTACCACACGAGGCGTTTTTATGGTGCTCGTTGCACTATTTGTGAATAAAATGAGGCATGACTTTGGCTCGAATCCCCCTTTTTTACATTCCCTTTCTATCTCGATAATAATGTTTGTTGATGATGATATGGGTGTACGTGCAATAAGAATTTATTTGGACCCTCTGGTCCTATCGCATGTTTGCTTTGTTCAAGTAAACATTTCCAGAAGAAGAAAAAATATTGGACAAGGGGACCGGTGACCGGTAGCCACCTCTCCGTTTTTATATCCCTTTAATCAAATAAGGAAAGATAATTTTTATATCACCTTTTTCTTCCGGAAGTCGCCGGTTAGGTTTCATGTTAAAGGCCCATTATTTTCGACAATGGTAAATTCCTTCGCACTAAACGATCAGCATGAGGCATTCTGCCAGAACCGTGTAATATATTACACTAACTCAGTGGTCGTAAAATATATAAAAACAACTTATTATATAAGTCGTATCATCATCGCTTGAGCCAATAGGCGCATTCCTTATGTGTGCGCTTTTTCTACTTCGTGGAAAACAATTTGGCTTTTATTATCATTTTTTAATTATTCCTCTTTTTCTTTTTGAAGAACGGGAAAGTGCAAGTTTTTATTGCATCCTGTATTCGCTTACAAAAGTGACGAGACACGATTGAAATAGGTATATATGCACGTGATATGTATTTTGTATATAAATTGCGATATTTTTACATGTACTCTCGGGTTTACTGAGTCTAAAAAATCCTTTTGGAATCACTTGCTGTTATGCTTTGTACATTCTACCATCAAATCATTATCATGATTACCAACACTCTTCGTCGTCATCATCACTCTCGCTTTTTGCTCGTTTAATTTCATTTGCTTTGTGAAATTGGTGTTCAAAGTGAAAGGCGAGACTTTTATTTTTCAGGCAGTTAGTGAGACTTGAAGTTGTTGAAAAAACTGTAGTTAAGGATTTGCCGGAAAAGTGACTATGAGTCAGGACACTTATACCAACTATGTGAAAGTAGAAGGAAACGTGAGGCGGTAAAGTTTTCAAGGGAAATTAATGAGATGGAGGAAAGTTTTTTAAAACCTATACTCCATATACATATTGTACACGCTTATGGAACATATCGGCTTTCCTTTGTAAAAGTCTTTCTTGTGTGTGGAGGCGACAACTGTTAAAGCAGAAGTAGTTTAAAAATGCTTCAACTCCATGTACTAATATTTAGAGTGAGAAGGAAGCAAAGAAGAGAGCAAGCTCTAAACTCTAAACACTCATGTAAAACATCGAAAGCGGTGTAAAATAACATTTGTGCTATGGTCGAGTTTTATACTTTCTCCGTAGTTTATAAAAGGATTCGAGTTTTTTCAGTTTCAGAATGTACTTTGGCATTATGTTCGTACTGATATAAGGGATAGTATACCTCTATATATACCTATGTATATACATACATACAGAGATATATTGACCAGTGCTTATAAATATTCCACAGACTAGATATATACGTATAGCATTTACAATTAAACTCGATCCATCTAACCTGGTAAACTATAAAAATTCTTTTAATTTTGATGTAAAAACTAGCAGCAAAAGTCTGCACAAAAAGTTTACTTTGTCACTTATGATGAGAAGCAAGAGGGAACCTGTATAAACCATTGATTAAAATTTTAATTATATTGCCCAAGTTCAAAGAGAAAAAGAGAGGGGCAGCCATCTGAGATTTTCTCCTTGGAGGAAGCAAGGTTTGTATTTGTATAATGCTGATATACAAGCGTAGAACTCCATCTTAACATCATCATCGGGAAGAGATCTCTACTAATGGAATATATAATACCTCAAGTCGAATATGCATATTGCATACTACATACCTTCATATATATGGTCTCTAGCAGAGAGTACTGCATATATCACATATATAAATAAAACAACATGCATCATTAATTTACATGCATACAGAAGGGGAACCTTCCAGTGTTTCTGCTTTCTTTGGGAACGCAATATTGCATAGTTTCACGGAGAAATTTTGAAAGTTGCTATATTTTGTGTGATAAAAACCGAAAATAATGAAATACCATCGGTGTGCCACTGCCAACCGTAATGTTTGCTCTGCAATAATAATGATGATAAAGAACACATGCCTTTCTCAACTAAATGTGATTGTTCCACGTGGTAAATTCATGACAGAATATTCTACTCTAGAAAAATAACTTTGAAGTCGGTGAAGCTTACAACATTTATAAGGACATAGCTGCATAAAAACAAATGCCAATATATACTTTATATTTTCGCGTGAATATTTATTGTCACTTTTCAACTATTGTTGACTCGACATTGCACCTCATGGATGCATGTGTGTGCGTGTATTTGAGATGTGAGAGAAAGGATGATGTGAAAGCAAGTGGACAACAGTAGGAGGTAGAAAATGTACATTATAGTGTGAATGAGCGGAGCAATGTGATAATTAAAACCTAAAGTTTGATCATTAGTCTTGATTAAATTCAAGTCTTTCAGAAGTCGGCAGGGTTCCTTTGATCTTTGACTCATTTCCTGATCTCATGATTCATAGATCGAATTACTCCAATGTGCTGTTCAGTCAGACAATCACATTCTCTCTTTTTCTTCCCTTCTCATATAGAAATTGTATGTTGTCTGTTGCTTCTGCAACTACATATATTGATGTTTCATTATTGACTTGTCCTGTTGTTTCCATTTGGCAAACTCTAAAATTTGATTCACAGATGTGCATACCAGAGCAAGTAAGTTCGGATTTTTTTCATGGCGTGCTGTAGAATTTCCATAAAATGAAATAAAAATGTGTCTGTCTCCATTGTAGTCTGTAAGTCTGTTGTCTTCTGGGAATAAAGATCTTCATCGTTCTTTCTTTATTATCTAATGTGAAATAACAGGTATTTTTTTGCTTGCCTTTTCACGTTTCCGCAAAAGTATGGATGCATGGATATATTTATAAAGTAAGCTGTACGGCTATAATCTATGTCGTGTCTCCGGCAGTATTTATTTACTTTAAACCTCGCTTGATGGTACAATAAGTTGTGTCCTTTGGTTATTTAAGTTTGTGACGGAAGCCGACCTAGAGAAGTTTTCAATAGATTTTTTTTTTTACTTCCCTTGTTCTTTCCGTCTGACGCCCACCCGTCGCTCTTTCCTATTTCATTTGATTTCATTTTCGTATGTGTTACTTGCCTATCCATCTCCTTTAAAATATCACACTGCTTCCTCCACATTATTATCTGGCGTTTCAACAATGATGACATAACGGGAATAAGAAAAGCAGAAGCATATAATATAGTAGTAGTTCCATGAAAGAACGAGGAAAGTAGAAAACTTTTTCCCCGTTCCGGGCTTCTTATCGAGTGATTTCGTATTACCCTCTGATGCTTTTCTTCGTATTTCTCCGCTTTTAACTAGATATTAGAAAAGACTAGACTGATAATCCCTTTCTTATCTACAACATCAACCCGGGGATTTTTCCTCTCCTTAGAAAAGTTATTATCCCTTTTTAGAATCATTTTTTATTTGCTTTCGTTTAGGTTTTTATGGATTTCTCGGCGCCTGCATCGGTTTTCAATGTTTTGAAAGTATAATATTATACATTTACCATTCTTGATTTTCCTTGCACATTTTTATTCTAAAAAGTATCCTGAAATTGTGTAGAGTTAAGTAAAAATTCTCAGTATTCTGGCTTTTGAATTTTGTGGAAGCAGTCAGCATACCCTTTGGGTTTTAACTGTTAAAATGAAAATATTATGTAATGAAGAAATGTTTGCAACAAAAATTCCACTGGGTTTTTGTGAGACTGAAAGTTAGCTCAACTTTTATAACAGGGAAAACTATAAGTCTCACGAAATTATAATAATTATTTTTAATGCACTCTGCTGTTTCTGCCCTTTACTTTGATCAAACATGATTTTTCACACATAAGCTTATTTGCTCGTTGGCACGCATGCTATCAGCCTTTTCTCGAACGTATGTTTGTTTTTTTGACAATGATACGGGCACTTTTTTCTCCAATAAGGAAACAAACGCTCTCCCCAATTTATTATTATTTTTTTTATTTGCCCTACTACTGTATAATATGTTACTGTTACTACTATCGCTCCACCACCACCCGCATGCTTTTAACGCAATCCTAAAAGAAAGCATTTTGACTCTATATATATATATATCTACAAAGGCATTCACACAATGTAATACATTCATAATGTGCTGTTAGAATGGAGAGCCATAAAATATCATTTTTTCTTCCTAAAGGAATTACTTGTATACGGCTTCAGTATAGCTGTAAAGACGTGGGCTCAATGCCTTTTTCGGATTATTAATGACAAAAGGCGACACCACTTTATCATTCATCTCGGGAAAAGAGAACCAAGGGAAAGTCATGTTTCATTTGTGCGGTTATTAGCTTCATATTATACAAGTCACACTCCTCATTTCCTGATAGTGGTGGTAGACCAGTCCTTCTGCTGCTTATTATGATTGTTAGCATTATTGCAGCTGCTGAAATGTACGTACGTTTTCTGCCGATCACACTACTACTGACTGCCTGACGACGAGAGGAATATACCCTCAAGAATTTTTTCTCTCCTTTTGTTCAAACATATTATTTGATGACGGTGGAAACATTTGCGGTAGCTTTTTTTCCATTAATTTTGTTCTCAGCACAACATAACGCTTTGCCTTCATTTCTAATCTTTATTTCGGAGAATGATGTATACGTGCATTTATTTATATTGGAACATCAGTCAGCTCTATTAGCAAACTGCAATCTCCTTACTTGTTATTCTGTTACCTTTAGCCCACAGAAAAAAAAAATCAAAAGAATTGTTTAGATTTGTTGTGTGTTCATGTTGCTTTTCTGAAACGAGTTACGATGAAAGAAATATATATTATTGTGATGAAAGTTTTCCTGTAGTATATTATAAGATGCTGTGTTTGTGTGTTATAGAAAAAAAGAGTGTTTCAAGAATATTGATATGTTTAAGTACATTATAAAAAAAGTAAATTGAGTACGTGAATGAAGGGATGGTTGGTTGAGGAAAGGAGAATGAAGACACTCGAAATGCGTTCTATCCGACTTGTGACAAACGTAATAGGATTTGTCTTTCAACTACCTCATGCGCTAGTAAAGTTGACGATTTGTAGCTTCAACTCTTTTTTATTGTGCCCTCATCAGTTTTACGGGGTAAAAAAAAATAATGCCTATATCGGTACATGCTTCTAAACATACACGTACACATGTTTGCGTATATAGGTATATACACACACCGGCTCTGAGACAAGATTCTCTTAGCGTACATGAAGAGGAGAAAATAAGGAAGTAACATAACCGTAAAATTTCTTATTTTCCTGAACAAAACGAAAAGCAAGAGCAGCTTAAGCCAGAGAGTTTAGAAGGAAATCGGAGGCAGTGAAGGAACATATTTACGTTTGCACTAGTTCCTACTATATGTACATACTGTCGCCGACGCTAATGTCTTTATGGTATATATACAAGTTTGCAGTTTTAAGAGCTTTTGTCGTCGTCTTCCAGAAATGTTTTTGTACGACTTGAGAGTGAGTTGTGAGTAGAGAAGGACGACGAGCACACTTACAAGTTTTAAGTAGAAAAGTCATTCTGACTGACGACTACACATCGACGAGGGCAAATCAGTAGATCCAATAACGTGAGAGTTGAATTGGGAAGGAGACAAATCCAATGAAGATGAGATGAAATGAAATTGAAGACAGAAAAATACGGTGAGACAGTAAAAAAACGAACGAGAGGGAGAGAAGAAGGAGGAGAAAATCGAAGAAATGAAATTGTTAAAATAAAGCTTTCATGTATTATTGAGTCCAAGCAGGGAAGAAGGGGATTCTCAGGGAAACTTGTAATCATACAGAACTTATAAGCACAAATATATTTAGCTATTTTAACATCGGCTAATGCTTTTACTTATTGTGTTTTCCCCATTCTTTATTCAGCGTACATGAATGTATCTTAAATCTTACGTTTAGTTTATGTAAGCCTATATGTCATAAACGATAAGATATTCTACATTACGAAGATGATGCACCTAATAGGTTTTCTTACGTCTACCTGTCTGTCTGTTAGCGTCTAAGACATCTCAAAAGCGTTTAACTGAATTCGAATTAAAGCTTCTTCTTTATCACAACAGCAATCCTATATTATTTAGATGTACACCTACACTTCTTAATATACATAAATTGTAAATTCTATCGATTACCGAAATTTGCTGATTTGTCTCTGTCAACTGGAGGAATTTGTCGTTACCAAAATGCTAAGACAAGCCGATGGGTTCTCGCCTATTAAAGGTACATACTACATGTAATGCATTGGCGTTTTAAAAAATACATGTAAAAGCATCATAAAAGTCTACCTCATACCTACAACCACAATGAATTTACATGTAATAACAAAGGCCATAAGCGGAACTCAGAGTTGCCGCAGCAGTAGTAAAGGATTTTTTACTGGTAGTACGGCTAGCACATACATAAAACTTCCAAATACTTGATACACAAATTTATTCTTTAAAATTCACATTCTTCAAGTCTCATACTCTTAATCACGCTACTCCTAAGATCAATTCAGAGATATGGAAATTTACTCTGGTGAAGCTTCATTCTGAATCCAAGTTGAACTCAAGTAACAGTGAAACATGCTGAATACAGAATATTATATGTTGTTGTAACGGAAAATTTTGCATTCAGAGTTATACAAATGGGCCCTGGGAATTACATGAACGCAAGAGGTGCTTGATCTACATGCCGTGTCTCGTGTGTGTGCCTTCTAGATGTTCGCTGAGGTCCTCTCTATGAACAGTCTCCAAAGTGCTTGAAAGTGTTGTGCAAATTGCCTCCAAAGGCTTTTCCATGTGAAAACCAAGAACCATGCAGCTTTTTATCAGCCCTCCTCCTCCTTCTACTCTTCGTCGACATCATCTATAGCTCTTGTTAAGGTTTTTGGGTGGTGATGATGATGATGATGATTAAAAGAATATGTATATCATTATCGTTGCTGAAAGGCTTGTCGTTAGTTACCGATATATATCCGGTGAACACGTGTCGATTGTAAGTTGTTAGCAAGTAATTATCATTATCCAAAGAGGAGCCTCGTGGATATCCATTCTAAAAGTCATCATCATTCTCTCCATCCTATCGCACTGATGAGGAGTGTTGATCGTCAGAGATAGAATGTGAATTTTTTAAATCCAAGCATTTTTTTCTCATTCGCTAAATGTAGTCGTAGTGTATTAAAGCGAATGAGAAGGGAGTTTGCTAGAGATATGTTGGCATTCATTCATGCACTTATCCGCATCATCATGAGAATGAGAGTGTGACCGTATACAATGTAGTGGTAAAATACATGCATATTATGCAGAATACAACATTGAATCTATCGCTATGAATGTGAAAGGGTTAGCATAGTTTTCTCTCAGACAGTCCCTCAAGCCAAATGCAGTAGGCCACTTGAAACTCAAGTTGTTGTATTCGCTTGGTTGATCCGGCCGGGTTGAAGTGTGTTCCACATGAAGCTTGGGAAAATGAAGTGGCTTTTCTGTCCAACATGGAGAAAAAAGTAATTTGTAATACGTGTACATATATGAATACATGTAGGGTGAACCTTTAACAAGTACACGGCGACGATGATCGATGTTGTCTGAACAGTAAGGTGGATTATTATTACGCAAAATGCTTGTTCTTATTTTAAGCCAAGTTGCTTAATTGTACCGCAGACAAGCTTTCGTTGCAACTGGAAGTTGTGCCATCACTACCATGAGCTTCCCTAAAAATAGAGTATTCTATATTATGGGACGCAGGAGTTTTAAGATATATCTTTCACGATCAACATTGTGTTGAGACGGTGTTAGCAAACTATTGTAATTCTGTTTTCGGTGAAGAAGTAGAGTGGTTTTTTGAAGAACGTTTGAACAGTTTGTTCATATACATGTACTAATAATATGCAGACACTAATACGCTTTTTTGTTATGAAAAATCGATGAATGGTAAAACAATGAAAATTGCTGACTGTACAACCACTATATTATGCCATCATCATATTCCCATATCGCCACTTGATCGACCGGTTTGAGTTTTCTGGAAAACCAAGTTCATTTCACCTAACAAATCCAATGCGAGCTTTGTTAATTGCATCAAAACCTCTATCATCCTCGTGAAAACATAGCTCCTTTCTTTTTCATTACCATTAAATCATATTGAAACAAGAATCTTTGGGAAAGTGAGCCGCATTTGATCACCATCAACAAAATGACGGCTATATGCATTATCATTTTATATCAAATGTTTGTTTTAATTCACTTGTTCTGTTCATCTAATGTATTATTTCCATCATATTACATTGCCTTTAAAGTATACCTAAATGAAGCTAAATAAAAAGGATTTCCATGCTGTAGCCGCGTAAATCTTTTTCGATGGTGTAGCTTTTTTGTTTCACTGAAGCCTCGAGAAGTGAAAGCCTCTTGAAATCTTTTTGTTTACACAAAGTGGCTGAAGAAATGTTTACGTTAATTTCATACACACTAGATCCCATATTGCAAAAAGGTATTTTTATCTATCTTTGTAAAATGAACATCGACTTGCTAAATGAAATTTTGTAGATTCCTCATTCAGATAAGGCAATGCATAACAAACAAAAAGAATGAGATGTACATGGATGCACGAAACCACTTTTCGGAATTGCACGGAATTTTAATCTGCTTGTAGAGTTTTGTATTAAGTGTCATTGCATAATTGTGTCGTTTTGCTAGATGTATCATGATGCCTTTATTTAAAGATGCTTTTCCATAACCGACACTATGAATTTACCGTTCTGAAGATGTTTTAGTACCGCTAACTATTAAAATGTTACTCGAATTTGCGAAACCTGTATCTCAATTAACGTTTGTGAAAGGCGGCTCTGAAATAGTGGTCAACAAACTACATTGTGTTTATCTATAAGTATTCATTGTATGTAAATAGCAGCTTTACATTTGCGTCTACATCAGATTAGAAGCACGCGTTTCAAGATGTCTAGGAAGACGCTTGCATGTTTATGGATGGTAATATCCCATTTAGTAAAAAAAAATATAATGTAAATACTACTGCTTTAAAATATTTTCTACCTTTTGAGATAATGGTTGTGCCTTATTCAAAAGATGGTTTCCATCAAATATGACTTGTCAATAATGTTACAAAACAAAGTGTGTTATATACGCTGACGAGCATAGTTCTCCTCCTGAAACCTTATTGGTGTACAAAACAATACACGATTTTTATTCTTTTTCATCTTGTTCCAGGACTGTCACGTTCTCCAATGTACCCTTTTGGAGTCCAGTATCCATACTCAGGGTTACCCGAAGCATCTCAGGTTGCTGCGTCATGGTAAGTAACAAGCTTATTGGGTTTAATAATAAGATGAGCGTGGTGTTTGCAGAGAAATTCCTTATGACGCACCGATATCTCACACACTTCACTTAATTAACAGGCACCAAAGCATGTACTCGATCTCGAACGCTGGAAATGCTGCTGCATCGGCAGGTTTCCGAAACTACCCTTCCCCATTGTCAATACCACCTTCCTCCCTCCCAAGGTAAGTTGCCAAGAATTTCCTTACAAGTGCTTTCTTGTAGTTTGTATGGTCTTCAGTCCTAAATTAATTGTGTCATCGTAATTTTTTCTACAAATTCTAGCGAGTTCTACAGATTCTCAACGGGAGGTCTTCTTCAAGGACCTGGTCTCCCTCCGCATCCAGGACTGGGTCACCATTTAGTCGGCTCGAAACACGATGCTCACTCATCACATCTTGATCAAAGTCATAGGTATGTTTTTCGTCTCAAACATTCAAAACTACCTTTTTTATCTCAACGTGGAAAAAATCTCATTTTAAACTAAAAACCGCAATCATACACTAAAAAAAGCAAAAATATCTATCGAGCATGTGCCATATTATTCTGATGTGGCTTTTTCAGTTCGTTTATCTCATCTAAATGTTTGACAAGCGTTTAGATTTTTCTCCTTGTTCAATCCCCTCAGACTTTTACATGAATAATGATTCTCCGTTTAATGGAGCTTGGCATACGCTTCACTTGTTTTAAGGCGCATGTTTCATGCCAGAGTAACTACACAATGCACAACAACTATGTTCGGCAGCACTACAGGAACAAGACATTACATACAGACTTTGAAGATGAGACGACGGTTTGTCGTTCACAACCGAAGCTAAAATACATACGAACAACAAAAACCAATAAATATGAAAATGCAGCAATCCACATAATCATATTTTGCATGTTTCAGGTTAATTTGAAAATGGTTTTATTGCTGAAATTATAGCTATTTACTCGCAAATTGACTTTCCATAATGTGCTCACCACGCCATTATGGTGAGGAAAACAGTTTTCTAGTTAGTGCTTACATCTATGAAGATATTGTACATAAGTATGCATTCATTTCAAGAAAGTACTATATTATAATAATGTGCTGTACTTTAAGTGGTTGAGGAAAATAGAGAAAAGTATGACTTTTATACAAAAATGATCTGCCAAGAAATGGGGATGAATCGAGATATAAGTGATGCAGAAATAACGCTCTCGTCGTATTACAAAAGGGCATTGAAAACGTGATTATAGGCCGTGTGCTGAATGGAAGGAGTACTAAGGTGTCGTGCATGCTGCGGCATACATTATACATAATATGGCTCTATAATTTAGTCTTTATTATCTGACTGCCTTCAGCTATAATATGCAGATCAAAATTTTTAGTGTCTCTACATAAATAAACCCTTTCGTCTCTATTGTATAGCAGATGGAAATATGAATGATTTCTCGCCAGGAATTTTCAGTTGAACACAATGGGAGTGCACGGATCGTTCAAGAATATTATTATTTGTTAATGTTAACTAGAAACTAATTTTCAAATTTCATGGGCCAACGAATAGTCTTGTTACATTTTGAACTATGCTGAGAAAGGTTCAATGGTGGTTTTTACGTTTTATGTCGAGGAGAATACATTACTGCATAGAATTTAAGTTTACTCGTGCATACACGAACGTATTGTTGGCTCCATTATTATTACTATTACAACACTCATGTGAATTTGTACGTGCGTTTCTGCTTTCACTTCTTATGATTGTGAGTAAATGCAGATATACATACATACACATATTATGACGTTGTGTCAAATCTAGGGCATGCAAAGATTAATTTTTTCACCTTAAAGTTGACTTATGTTTCTAAAATGCAATAATGTGATAGTGATAATGATTGCTTTCTCTATTCTCATGCTTATAAAGTTTGCAAAGATATTTGATTTGCAAAAATAACTTTTTCTCTACTTTCAGGTCTAGTTTATCTGATCAGAAATCATCAGACTCTCATGGTTCCAAAAACGCTTCCGAATCCGGACAATCTTCAAATAGTCAAAGTGAGTAACAATCTTGTTGATACTAAAATCTAGTTACATTACATTTTTTACTACAATTTCATAATACAAATTTTTGCTTTTCCTGCAGATGAAAAGAAGAAGCCGCACATCAAAAAACCGTTAAATGCATTTATGCTCTATATGAAAGTTAAGAAATCAATCATTAATTAATCATTAATCAATCATAAAATTGAATAAAAAATTAATCATAAAATTTAAACATCGAAAACGCATACAAATTCGCTGATATTGAGTAATATTGAATTCATAATAATGTGTTCTATAATTCTATAGTTCTATAATAAGTAATATTTTTACTTGTATATATATGACCATTAGTGAATTCGTACGTGTTTTTTATGTTTAAATGTATTATTATTATTAAAGCATATTCCGCATTAAGTACATGAATTTAATCCGTGGTACTGTTGTGATTTTCGTTTACAGAAATGAGAGCAAAAGTAGTAGCAGAGTGCACATTAAAGGTATGTAAAATAATAAAATTGTGTTAGTGACTATACAATTAATAATGTATAGCAAAAAACGGGATACATTAGAAAAGGGGTAGTTTGTAATAAGATACAATCTGCATAAATATTAATCCATAACTTTACTTTGATTTTTTCACAGGAGTCGGCTGCTATCAACCAAATTCTCGGGAGGAGGGTAAGCTACAAAGTCTTTAGCCTGTCAAAAAATTTACAAACAAAGTCTTGATTTCCGCATTCGGCACTTCTCCTCACACGTCGATATGATGATGATGTTAGTTATTAAATCAAAGTTAGAACTTTTCCACAAAACAACACATCTCGTGTATGCATATTTTTAACTAAAAAAGCATACATAAAAATTTCATGTCGGTGATGTGGCGAGTGCGGAAACTGAAACTACACTTTATAGTAAGACTTTTTTCTGGTTTTTCGGAAAAGTGTCTTACTGCTGGTGAATTTGATACTGTTATATTATTGTACTGTGTTGTTTGTACAATCAACTAGTCGACATTTTGCACCTTCTCTGTTTGTTGTTGATAAATATACTCCTCGGAGTTTCGATACACAAAGTTATATGAGATGTATATTATATAGTTGTACATGAAGTGGCAAATGATTTCATAATAATGATGATATACGGATGGTATATCAAGTGGCTAAGGGTGCTACCTTTTACTTTTGCCATGTTGATGTTTCGTGTAAGACAGGGAATTCTGACTAAGAACATCATGTTGGGGAAAATGCAACAACGAGAAAATTTCACTAAAAATGATTCATGCTTCTTTCGATGAAAACACACATCGTTTCTCCTCTCTCTAGAACATGTTGACATTTTTATGCTAAATTTTTAATGTATGGCTCGTTAACGTATGAATGGTTTATTTAGATTGTGCCAAGTCCTGAAAATAAGCCACTTGTGTTGGCACCCGTAGTATCTAGCGATATTGCAATTTTCATTATATATTATTCTCATTTTACGGTTTTGTTCAACTCTTACAGAAACACATCTAAATTTTCTTGTTGATTTTCGTTTCCTCAAGTCTGCACATACTTTATTATGTATTATTTTAGAATTGAGCAGAGATTATTTTTATTTTTATTGGAATGTATGTTTTGTGCTTAAAACAGCAGATTATATATTTTCTTTGATCTTGCTGGATATTCTCTACAACATGCATACCTATATACCTAGGTATACATATATTATTACCATCAACAGCATGTGTGTTGTTCAAAAGAAAAAAAGTTGAAGATGTCTGTGTTAACATGTCTCTGTTGTTGTTGTTGGTGTTCTTTGCATTTTTTTTTTTCATGCAATGAAATGCAGTAAAACGTGTATTCGACAGGGGTAGATGTCATAATATGATAACAAAATATAAGTATTCGCCTATACAATCTATCTATAATAATTATATTAACAAAAATAATATGTGACTTTAGTGGCACTCTTTGAGTCGAGAGGAGCAAGCTAAGTATTACGAAAAGGCACGCCAAGAAAGGCAACTCCACATGCAGCTTTATCCGGGTTGGTCAGCTAGGGATAATTATGGATACGGTGCTAAAAAGAAGAAGAGAAAGAAAGAGAAAACTTCCGATGGAGGTATTGTGCATTTTTTCCGAAGCATCATGGTGCTCGCAGTTGTGATAATGCAATATAATGCGTGTACATTGTATTTTGTCGTATTTTTTTGTAAATTAAATTTATATACTACTGCTCCTACCTACCTTTTTCTGTTTCCTTTTTTTTCACAACGGGAGGAAGATATAATATATATATTGTATTCATGTGATGTATATGTGTTACTAAATATATCAAGCAGAATAATAACTGTATCGTTATTATTGTAAATTATTGCTGTTCGACCAACCCATCGGTAGAGTAGAGTCCTTGATAAACTTGATGTCATGTCATAGTGTTAAGTACAGCGTTGACAATTTTGTGGTATCCTTAAGTGATATCGACACAGACGGCATTTGTTATCGATTTGAAAAAATGAACAATTAGTAATAATAAGTTATAATTTTTAAATGAAGAATATTATGGTTTCGCTTGTTCAAGTATACGGCTTTGGTAAGGAAAAAACGTTAATGTTTACTAAACTGTCAATGCACAAAAGCTCCTTCAGCAGTTTTCATATTGATCTTCTTGTCTTGTCAAGAGGGTCATTGTTTTAGCAGGAAAGTGGCATAAATTTATGTAATGCGAGGAAATGAGTAGTGGCATAAAAAGGCTTTCATAAGTAGTTGATAATGAAGAGGTGCAAAGTGTTCAGCTAACAATATGAACTACAAACACAAATGCTGATTTTTTTTATTTAAAAAAAGTAATATTTTCTTTAATATCCTTTTGTCTAATGATGGGGCACTCCTTCTATATTATATTATATATAGTGGCACGCACTAGGTCGAGAAGAACAAGCGAAATACTACGAGTTAGCACGTAAAGAAAGACAACTACATATGCAGATGTATCCCAATTGGTCATGTGCTCAAAGTAGGACTCACCATGAAAAGAAGCGGAAGAAAAAACAAGAGAAATTTGAAGCAGGAGGTATTTGACTTTTTATGTGCTTGTTTTTCCATTTTCACCATCTTTATTCATAGCAATAATATGTTATAATATTTATGCTTTTTGAAACTGGGCTCCCATATGAATATTTTTTCACGTAAATTATCCCTTTCAAAATCAAATGAAAAGAACGTATTATTTTCTCAACAAATATGTAATTTAACATTATTTTACCTACACTGGATAAATGGTTAACTGACACAATTACTTACAACAATATATTACTACATTTATATACTGCTACTTACTATACTACTTTTCGGGTGGTCAAGGTTTTTCACTTTAAACCGATGGGTTGGATTGGATGACACACGAATAGATTGAACCACAATGAATCTTATCCTTGATGGATAACAAACTGCTATAAATCCTTTCTTGTACATATTATGTATCCTTTCTCTTCGAACGAATTAACCATTTCCTTCAACTCACTCTCTCTCATGTTTATCATAAACTTGCCATCTTCCTCCCCTCTCTCAGCTTTCAGTTATATATTCAGTTAGTAAAACACACGTTGCAATTTTGTACTTCACGCTCTGCTTTTTGCTTTCGCACTATTTCACCTTTCGTGCAGCAATGCAATCATATTCGAAATATATGTTTTTCTAATAAATTTCATCACAATGTTCATTACAGGTAACAGTATGAAAAAGTGTCGCGCAAGATATGGCTTGGATCAGCAAAGTCAATGGTGCAAACCTTGCAGGTAAGATCTTGATGAGGAATTCATTTTGTTTCTTCTCTTTCAGTATAATAATAACTCACTGCATTCACACTAACACTATCAAGTCTGGTTTCAACAGAGAGGCAAGAAAGTACAGGGCTAATTTTTAGAAATAACTGATGGCGAAATACGCTACTTTAATTATATATAGTTGAGCGAATATGCTTTTACTTGAATTGTTACATACTTTCTACCACTGAATACATAGAAGAAATTATTAAGTTGAAGATACTAATTTGGGACCGACTTTCCATGCAAAAGGTCTCACTTTCACTGAAACTATATTCAAAGCGGGAAGCAAAAGTGTAATTAGGCCTAATTTGTGAGAAGACACGAACAAAACTTATAATAATTGTTATTACGTTTACTTTTCGACAGTTTCGACTGTAATTTAATCTAATTGGAAATTTGCTTCACAATTTGCAAAAGTTTATTTAACGTGACGTTCTAAACAAAGTTAATTTGTTACTTTATTTGAAATTCTCCCGTCTTCGTTACTGTTATACATTATATGGGAATGAGAATGTGCTTGCTAATATTTTTCAGTTTTGACTTTGATTTTTTCGTTTTTTGATAATAATAATAATAATATATGTAATAATATGAAAGGAATGTTGCTGCTCGGCTACTGCGTTTATAATTCTGCCTGTCATGCTATCAGCTACTTATATTTCAAGTTATGTTTTATTTGTTATTGGATGTCACACTTTTAAACAAATATATCTTGTGTAATTAAATCAATCGTTTAACTGAGGATGTGAGCAGGTTGCATAGTTCAACGTTTTGTATATATCCGGGCATTATTTTCAGAAAATGTGTCTTCCCACAACACTCCGGTGTTGTTGATCTCCATAATATTAATTATGATGATTGTACACCTCTCTGCAGTAACTTTGCAAATTCGCACCATAATGTATAGCTTTTGCCTGAATAGGTTCGATAAGTCTATCAAACTATTTATGCATTGAATGTGAAAAGGGCTACCTCGTTGAACGAGTGTATCTTTGGTTGACCTTTAAAAAGAAAGAAAAAGTGAGAGCTTTTGCCGTGTATCACAACATGTCATTTATCATTATCATCATACTGGAAAAGTTAACATTTGGAACGATTGTGCCATTTTATTTTATGTTTATTTGTTTTCTCGAACGTCCGAAATCAATGTATTTATCTATCGGCACTTCCGGTTTTGATATGTTGTAGTTCTTTTGTATAATTTGATAATGAATTCGACAGTCTAGGACTATCCTGGCTGGCATGACACATTTTCTGAAACTCACGTTTGGTTCACTAGATATTGTCCCAAAGTTACTAGTGTTTTTTTTACTTTAATTTACTGTCACAGTGCTAGTCGGTAATAGTTTAGAATTTAGAATCCCAAAAATATAATGTTTATTATAGCCTATAATAGAATTCATTATTTTAGTAAACTCGAACCCGCTTTGCCACGTTATGACATTTTGCAAAGCCAAAACATTTTCCTAGAGACCCGTAGCATTGATATATCGACATCGCTAAATAAAACAGCTAGACAATAGACAACGTAATGTCATATACATTTTCATTTATTATTATGTGTTCTATCAATTAAATTATATTTAATTATGTATGTGCATGTATTAAAAATAGAGTATATAGAAACTTTTCTTTTGCCTATGTAGCTCTGAGATTTTATGTTTGTTTTAATTTCCTTGTCCGTGTCTTCTTGGCCTATATACATTCCAGTGACAAGTGTGAAGATAGACGAGTAATTATAAAAAAATATTTGTAAGTCTACTAAAAAAACAAATGCGGAAGTTGCCCAATAATAATTATTACTTTATACACTTTTAATGACATATTATACATTGATTTTGGAAGCCTCAAAACAACATGAGGGAAATATCAGGGAACATTTAACTTAGAAGGGAATGATGATAATGATGATTTTGTTGTGATATGTAAAGTAATATTCTCAGTAATTACAAATATTACCCTGTATTGTGTATACGTACGTAAGCAGCCCGGATCAAGGTCATGGAGGTCCCCTGAATCTTCTTACCGCAACGGGTTATGGGATGACTACAACCGGCTCTGTGGCGGCAGCTGCTGCTGCCGCAGCAGCGGCGGCAAATAACAACGGGCTGATGTCAGCTCCCGTATCTTCAGCTTCACTAAACAATGGTCACACAAGTAATAATAATGCACAACAACAGGGGAACAGTTGTCAAAATCCCGTTTCTAATACTGGTACTACTGGGAACACTAGTTTAGGGGGTATGATGGGCTCCATTCCTGGAACATCTAATAACCCATCACTCCCTCCTCCGCCCCCTCCACAGTCACACCATTCCCATTCAATAGCCCATTCACATGCACAGATATCACTTTCAGGTCATGGAAGTAGTCACAATCATGGTGCCCTTCATGGACATGGACATGGAGGAGGGGTTGCCGTCCCTTCCCCAATTCCAGAACCAACATATGTGAATCTGTAGTTGCCAGAGTGTAGAACTTTCTCCCAACTCAGGCCATTCTAGAAAGTCATTATTAACGAGTAGTTGTAAATAGCAAGAGATAATTTCATATGAATATTATGTGATTAATAATAACAGCAGAAGGGGTTCTCGTGGATGCCAAAATATTCTTTTCATTCATGAGTTTCATTTGTCTGTGATATATCATTGTCCCCGGTTGCAAAAGAGAGTCCTCTTTTTTGGACAACAGAACTCCACCTCCTGCCAAGTTTTTCTACTACTATAAACACTTCTCCTAGTCCACATTTAGTTTTCCCGGTGTTCATCACGAATCAGAAACGTAGTATTGCGCTGCACTTAAGTTAGTTTAACTACTTGTCACGACTCATAAACAATCAGATTAACACTTATTGCGATACGTATGAAGAAACGGTCCCAACCACTAGGTTTAAAATGAAGGTCAACCAAGATATTCTTGCGAATAAGAGGTATTAGAATTTAGAAGAAGTAAAAGTAACTAGAACAGTCTTTTGTAAAGTTTCAGTTTAAATTTTGGTTCTTGTCAGTTCAGCTAAGAAATATAGAATAATAGCAAAATGCCTTAGTTTTCTTATAATTATGTTTTGTTGTATTATTGGGGTAATGTGTTACAACTTATGATTTTTATATTGAGTATCTTTATTCATATGCGTCGCATGATTTTTATGTTAAGCAAAGTCCTTGTAATGATATGATATGCAAAAAAATTGTTATTTTTTATTTAAGTATGATAAGCACATCAAAGAAAAATTAGTTTGCATGATAAAATTTCTGCATGAAACCATCTATATATAATATTGATTATATACTTACTCATTTTTCTTCTGTATACTGTTCACTTCTGTTTGGGAACTGCATTTTAAATATTTTTTCTTTGATTGGGTATTTACAGGAGGAAGAAGAAATGCATTCGATATTTGGAAGGAAACGGAGACGCCACTAACGTTAACAGTCCCGACGATAACTTAGGTTCAGCAGGTAGCGCTGGAGAAGCATGTAGTCCTGATTCGAAAGGAGGTATGGACTCGGATTTGGATGGGAAATCTTCGGATATGGGAATGAGTCCAAATTTTAGCCTCACCTCTCCAGGTAATTTTTTTTAATTGTCAACTAAAAAATCATTCTTTCGTAAGCACGTTGGATAGTTGGATCAACATATTAATGTGATTTTTATTTCTAGGAATGTCTTTAACATCTCCTGGAATGTCGTTGCCCTCTCCTGCTCTTACAAGTCCTTCAGGAATTCTCCCTTCACCAGCGAGCTTAGCAAGTCCAGCTGTCTCCCTTCCTAGTCTACAATCGCCAATGACACCTTCTTTGTCAGACGATCGACCTGTGTCCAGTTCCGCAAATTTCACTACCACAACAGCGTCCAATAGTAATAGTTCAAATTCCATTACAAACAATGGCAACATGAACTCTCCACACCTCTCTTCCTCATCTTCATCGATTCCTTCTCCTTCATCGTCCCTCAAATTTTCGAACCATCACCTTCAAAACAATCATCACCACCCAGGCCCATCAGCAAACATTGGGTTTGGCTTAGGTCATCTGTTCAACAGTTCTGCGGCGTCTAATCTTAATATTCCGTTTCCATTCCCGATGGGTCTCAAGGACCCGTTTCCTCGGAGGAACCCTGTGGGGGCAAACCCACATGATATCAACAATCCTTTAAGTGTCAATCAATTAACGGGTCAGTGCAACTCTTCCTCCTCATCTTCTTCATCTGCATCTTCTCTTAGCAGCGGACGAAGCTCAAGTTCCTCACTAGGTGATATTTCTTCTCACAAATCACACTCCCGTATGGGAGGAAGCAGTAGTCGTGATAGAGAGAGAAGCGACAGAAGGGACACCAACGATAACCCCATCTCAAACTCCTCCAAATCGTCCGACAACACCAATAACCCTCCAGCTCCAGCACCTGTGATTGGGGTGTCCTGATCCGTGATTGACCTATCGGTCAAGCATCGCCGGTAGCACAAACGATTAAATTATTTATATAAAACTATAGAGTAATTTATTTATGCTGTATTGTAATCCAGATATTATGTACAACATTGATGTATCAAGAAATCAAAGACGCGTTTGACGTATTTGTAATGAATTTAAAAAATGAACATGTCGTCATTTACTTTTATGTGATTAGCAGTTAAGAATGTATTTATCCTAGCTTTTTACGTTTTACTAAGCGAACAATCAATGATATCAAATACCATAGATGATAGCCCATGTAAGTTAGCAAGTACTACTACTGTAACTGTAATAATTACTCACTAAAGCAAATTTAATATGGTCATGTCAGATCTCAAAGAATTAGTTCAAAGAAAGTAATGTCTTGAATTCCTCCATTAGTTGTGAGAGAGTGGGAGTAGTTTCTAATTGCTAGGAATGCAGGTAGACGAATGCTATGGTATAGTAATGATAATTATTAGTATTTATAGGTATGAATGAATATGTGTTGATAATCCGAGTACATTTACGAGTCATTACCTTTTCCGAAAATGAAAATTGGAATGTATCGTCAACCGACATCCGTTTTAAGTTTTAACATACATATATGCATAAATATCGACCACCACAACAATCAGTTTTTCCAAACTATGACATAAAACGTATACCTTCTTGATTTTTAAATCAAACGGATTGACGACATTCAATTCCCGACAGGCAGACTCCAATACTCCACAAGAGATACGTTTCATGTGCCATTGTCCATAATTTATTTGAAGGACTAATTTCATTCGCAATTTACGTTTACTCCATTTTTGTTATATTAATTTTAGAGCTGCTTTGACCCAATGACAATCAATCATTAGTCCAATAATTATTTCATCTTGAGCAATATTCATTTGCTGCATTCATATTACCTATATCCTAACATTTTGCTCTACGCGTTATGTCAGATGCACATTATGGAAACCCTACATTATGACAAAAACTAAATAACCAAAAACTAAGCACTTTTTAATCAACCACATTAGAAGGAATTGGTCAGAGTGTGGATAGTTTTACATGCAATTATTGTTTAATGAGATTTCAAATTTTATTACGTTATTGACCGTAGTTATAAATATTTGTGACGCATTCCAGTTGTAGGTTTACAGAGATCCATGTAAGAAACAATATTTTTAAAACAAGTACGACATTGGAAATGCATAATGTTGAGAGTATGAGAATACGTAAAACTTTTTAATGTGGTAAATTGTATTGCTGGTAGAAATTAATAAAGTTTAGGATTTTAAAGATGACGTGGATTTCTAAAAATCTAAATAAGTGACAAAGTGTTTACTTGCGTTGTTTTCTCGGTAATTGATCAGGTCAAGGTTTCATGGAAAAGTTATATTTGAAAATTGTCCTTTATTTAAATATATCTTTAAAGTAATGACGGTGTGAGTATTTTAATACCAAACTAGGATTAATTAAGATTAGAGTAAAAGTAGCTGGCTAGCCACTATAAGATGCGTAGTGAATCAGACATTTGACTTTTATATGACGTGACATATTTGGAAATATAGGACAAACAAAAACTCACTATTCAAACATGTACATTGTCAAAGTACCTTCCGTGTAAATTGAGCACTATACATACATAAACTTGTACATTTGAATGTATATGTACGGGACGTTATTTAATAAAGTAGTGTAGTGTATTATGCGTTATATTTTAAATAAGATAAGGTCCTGTCAGCATAAGATCATGTATAGAACCAGAACCGTTGTTATTAATACAACAAGAAACCAGCATGATTGATAAGATTTTAATACGATCTTCATTTCTAGACCTCGTATGTACTGTTATAAATTATGTAATGTACTGGTACTGACATAGAATTTTGAATGCATAAGTAATGTGAAGGATGAGAATTTTTGTGTAATTCTTGTCGTGTGTCATGGCATAAATAATTGTAAGCAGATAATATATATATATTATATCTATACATATTTAACGTGAGTAATATGTGACTGGAATGAATTATGTTTTGCGTTCAAGTCTGTGAAATTAATTTAATGTCAATAATAAAATGTCAGACACAATGAAACAAAAATGACTTTCTCAGATATCTTGCACGTATTTATTCATTGATTTAGTTATGGCATAATATGCACCTGCATGTACTTTGTTAGAAAAATTCGTTATCAAGGGTATAGCATCGCAATCAGAACTTTAGGACGTGAAACGATATCCTGGAAATCTATTGCTGATTTGAGTTTTGTGTGAATTCTTAAGCGGAAAATTTTTACTATGTTGCAAGTGCCCATTTTTTGTTAGTTCGGGGTAGAGAAACCGCTTACTGTGTTTGTATGGCAGTTTCATTCTTCAGATCATATTTACTGAATGCAAACTTTTTTTTAACAAAGTGATGAAGATGCAAAATAAAAGTTTATACTTGACACTTAAATGTATGGAAAGGTAGTAGCAAAAATAATATCAAGTTTATTGGAAAATTTTTTAACTGAAAATACTGTTTGTAGCAAAAATAAAATGCATGTATTAGACTAGATAACTGGACATGAAAATCAGCGCAGCGCAGGTTTACCCAATTGTTGTCACCAACATTCAACAGTATCAAAGATGGTAATATTACCAGATCACTGACATTCTTTTTCCCATTGTTTCTCATCGATGATGAAGGATTCCACACTTTGCATGAAGTCTTCGAATTTACAAGGGTTACTACTACATCTTTTCATTGGCAGTTCTATAGCGGGCTTCTGAATATCAGGACGATAAAATACCTATGAGAAAAAATAATGCTTATGTTTTATAATAATCATATAAAACAGTTCTCAATAGCGCAAGTATTAATATGAAAGTATTAAAGTCTAAAACTAACTGATTACATAAATTACACACCTTAACGTAATGGTCCTTTGATTTCTCACCCTCATGCAACTCAATATACAAACTGGCAGCATAAGGCGGAATTTTTCCGTCGAAAACTCCCAGCGCTTCTAACATTGGGCTAATTGTTGTATCATGTCCAGAAAAGACATAAAATTTGGCAGCGGGTGTTTGAAAGAGAGTTTCCAAAATTTGGAGCTCTTCTTCAGTCGGTTTCTCAATAACTCGCTTCATATTTCTTACAACATCCGTCACTAACGGTCCTGCTCGAAGTCGCAACATTTCATTCGTAAACGTATGCGCTTTGAGCCATTTTAATGTAGGTGGTAGCAGCTTTTCGGGGAATACTGTGGCGGCCCAAGTCGGTAAGGTGAAGTTGTGACGTTTCTAAAATAGATTTGCAAACATTAACATTCAACGATTTCATTTCACATCAAGATTAAAAATCAGCTTCTATAACAAAATTACACGTAGTTACTTCGACAAAAAGAGTGTCATAAATATCGGAAACATTCAGATAACTTGTGACTTTCATTCCTGTGTGCTCAGACAAGTAACTGTAAAGCTTTTCATTCTCCTTGTCGAATGATTTTTCGGATGGTAGAAACGGCACTTCAGACTTGAGACGGTCGTACTTGGGACAAGGCTTTGTATAGGCAATTTTCTGTCAATATAGAAAGTATCTCTTTAGTACTAACATCAAATCATGAATTCTTACAGATACCTAGCTTGTTGAAAGTTTAAAGCACTTACATTATCGATGGAAGCGGAAATGGTATGTACAGGTACAAATTGTTGAACCTCCCCTTCTTTTAATTCATCAATCCTAGAAGGCCACATTCCTGCGAGATTAGCCATCGCACTTTGTATTGTCCTATCTTTGTCTGATGACTGCACAAAGATTTCTTCTGAGACGTAAGTTTGGCTGAGATATCCATTATAGCGCTTCCTTATATACTGACCTAGTCCATATTGCATTTGTTTTCCAACCTTTTGATTTAACAAACAAACTTGCAATTAATTATTAGATTATGCATAGTTTTGTAATTTTGTATATAATGTGGAATAAAAAAATATTGTACCGTTGTTAATTTTCCCCAACCCTCTGGCCAAAATTTTCTCGAGTTATATGGGTCCAGGGGAAACCTATCGGAACATTATGTTAATACGTCCCGTTGACTTGGAGACATGTGTGATATGTCATTCGAAAGCTAACGTCATGGAGATCCCATATCCGGTCTTACTTTTTGGCGCTAGGCAACGGTTACCAAGAAAAGTGACAAAATCGCTTACATGGTCGCTTGAGCTGCGTTTGACACAAGTTCGAGATATTTAACACTTTTTTGCAGAGTAGCTTCGTCTTCAAGCATAACCTAACCGAACCTATTATTCACAATAATAACTCAACGAGAAGATACACAGCAAGTAATTATGTACACTTTTTTGCTTAATAACTTCGTCTTCAAGCATAACCTAACCTAACCTACTTATTAATAATAAAATATACTTAAGGTGAATCTCAGAACACAATTGTGTACACTTTCTGTTGAGTGTCTTCGTTTTCAACTACTTTCCAACACCTCTGACTATATGTAGAATTGATACCCGTTTTTCTTGGAAACTGTTGCCTAGCGCCAAAAAGTAAGACCGGATATGGATCTCCATGACGTCAGCTTTCGAATGACATATCACACATGTCTCCAAGTCAACGGGACGTATTAACATAATATACCAACCTATCGATTGGAGTTCTATCACCGTGTCTAAAGATCTTTGGATAAAGGCAAAAAACAATCGAGCTGCATTATGCATGACATTTGGAATAAATCAGCGAACGCTCATGCATTTGCATGGACAACTTTAAATAATGATTGAGTACATGAACAGTATGCATTACCACTTGAGCTAGCCTGAGAGAGCCAATCTGCGCCACATCTTCATGTTCAAGATCAAGGTTTCCATTTACGTCAGTCTTCTGAGAATTGAATTCAACAACCTTGCGTTTCGCCCGAGATCCATTTTCTGCAGTGATGTTAGCTGTCAACACAAGTAGGGTTCCGAAACAGATCACTGTAGCACACAAGAGCTTCATTTTTAGGGAGGCCAACCTCTTTACTGGTATAATACGATGCATTCAGTCAGTTGGTGGACTGAAACTTGTTCAGTCAATTTTTGCTTTATATAGAATTCGAAGATCAACGATGGAGACTCATCGGTAATTACTTTATTGATATGATTAATGAGCAGGAACGTTAGACAGATTGAAAGGTTTTGATTTCACGGTTAACTTTGTTTGCTATCGCGTGCTTCTGCATTGTAAATATATAATCTTTTTCAGCGTGTCTAAAAATACTGTGATGTGGTAATGAGCTGAATTGCTGGAACATTTTCTGTTCCTTTCTTTGCACTTCCTAAAATAATGCATGGAAATCTCCACGTCCACAGTTGACAGTGCACAGAGACGACAGTCTTGCGACTTGGATATTATAACAGATTGTTTCAAACACAAGCAGCATTCAAAAGGATGTCCCTAGCGATAATTTGTGGGCTAATGCGACAGAACAGGAGCGATCAGATCAGCCATTGTGCACATTGTTACCGCAAACGGCTGAATAACTACTACAGTCAGTCAGTAATTTACTTTGTACCACATAAAAGTGAAAATGTATTTCAGAGGATAAATTTATTTTCATTAATGGTGCTGCATATCGACACATCTATGCATTATGGTTTTTACATGGAGGAAACGAAGGTAATGTAACATGCTTGAGAACTTTGTAAAAATATATCATACAATCACAGCCATTCTTATCGTTTTAATACATAATACTAATCAGCATTGTCTGACCATTTTGTGTGGTAGGTAACTAGTCGTTTACACTAACGCGAAATTTCATACCAAAAGCGTGCTCGTTTTGGTATCGCATTCAGAGCAAAAAAAAAGAGATATTTGTCAAGCAATAAGGTTTATCTTCCTAATGTACAACAAAGTGGCTCTAACTGGCTATGCTATCGCTTACGTTAATATTAATGACAGGGAATGAAATACATAGTAGAGTACAGTTTTATACAATATAATAGAAATTACCATTTAATTTTTTGTACCAGAGCAATTAAGAGGTCTTTATCGGTTACGCTCGAATGCTTTGTACTCTTGGTTAGCTTGGCTTCCCATTATTACTCATATTTCATGATTGTCAGCGTGTATAGGTATATCTGTATTCTTAAGTTAGTTATTCTGTTTGCTCAGCAAAGTTCTGTTGGAATTTCAATGGTACCTAACCTAATATATTTGCTTACATTTACATTATGACTAGAAAACACTTTTGTGTTACAAGTTAAGTTACTACTTGCAAATTGTGAACTTGCCATAATCAAGTTATATCTGTAATTGAATTATGAGTGAGCTAAATTGTAACTGACAACGTTAACGGCTGTGGTACTATTAGAATTCATACTAGAAATTGTAAAGAACACGGAAATATGGTATGTGAATTTTTAAAATTTGCGTTGTATGTCACTGCAATTTCGAATGTGCTGCTATATAAATTTAAAATTCTTGCAGATGCATAGACAATATAGGTATAACTAACTTGCTGACTTTGTTTAGATCATCAATCGAGATTTATTAACACTAAATCTGCAAAATGCTTCAACTTCATATGCTGAAAATAAAATGAAATCTAGGCACCAGAGCAATTATTATGATGAGTCAATGAGTTACTTTTAAAAACATTTAAGCCATGTGACCATTATGACCATTATTTATCCAATTGTTACTGTATACACTTTAGCGGATACACGGATACACTATGTATGAGAAGCCGGAATATAAAAATGGATGATTCGTGTCGTACTCGCACTGTATGGTGTTGTTTGCATGAGTACTTAATTGTAGCTAGAATTTTGATTTCCAGTATTGGACATTAATGTTCATGAATCGAAGGTCAAAGTCATGTGGATTTTTAAAAATATTTTTATTCAGTTCGACTGAGAAAATATTACATTTAGGTCTATACGTTTAAAATGCGATATTATGCGAAGGTTTAAATAGAACAAATTACACAGTTGGAATACTACATCACAATACTATATTGTAGATAAAAATCTAAATAAATAATTAAACCATTTTACTGATTTACAATCAGTACTGCAAAACACTAAGATTGAAAACACAAAAAAAGAAACTTAAAACTAACAAGATAAACGGAAGTACAAAATATTTTTGAACAATTTTCGCTTTACCTAATGCTGCAATAGTTTGGACAAATCCTAGTAAAATGTGAAAGGAGAAAATTGTGGTGCAGCACCAATTTTATTGTAAGATAAATCCTTCATATTGAATTAGTGAACTTGAACTTACATGTTCAATTATTTTAAAATGCGTTTTTGTGTATTGACAAAAGTTACTTTACAAGTTTAGTGGCTCCTATTACAAAAAAGCGTTAAGAAGTCGATTTAGTTGCTTCAGTTTCCATTTGTTGCATACCTCTGTGATCATTTGAAGCATTGGAAGCAATCATATCGTTAATTAGGCCTCCATCTTCGATTTGAGCTGGTGTTCCATCTAATACAGACACCAATGGAATAAATTCTGGTGGATTAGCCATTTCACTAGCCTCTCCAAGATTTTCAGCCACGGAGGACTGCGCATTTGCGACCGCTACTTGCACTTGATCTAAACTTATGTGGCGAGCATTGCTGAGGATTCCATTTGGTTGATCATTATTTGATTGAATGTCACGTGAGGTAGGAACTGCATTACCAGCGCCCATTATTGTCGGTGGAGAGAATGGCACAAATGGCTTGTTATTAAAAAATACACCTCTTATTAGCGTACTGGATGTAGATGGGACTTGTTTCTTTTTGTCCGAATTATATTGAGAGGTGCTTGACTCATAATTAACAGCAACCTGAAATCAATTTTAAAGAAGGATTAATATTTTGAATCGCATTTAATGTCATGCTAATGATATGATATAGGATTTATAATAAAGGAAATCATTACCTCACGAGCAACTGTTGTGAGCAAACTTTGAAGCTCCATTTCATAAGCAGATCTGTTAAATACGTCGCAGAGACTTTGTATAAACCACGATCCTCTTTCAGGATGCCTCCAAGAATAATGGCCTGTAATGGATATCAACCAGATTAGTTAAGATTAATACATAACTTCACAAAGAGCACTACATCATATATATTATATAGTAATCAGGAATAAAATGTGTTGTTCTACCTAATGGGCAGCTAAACGCAACTATAATATCGGCTGCATTTGGAATAACGTAAGAAAATGTGCCGGAATCAGTAACATCATTTTGAAAGATAGGTGCTTGGCCCCCTCCAGTTATTAGGCGTGTACCATGGTCGTATCGATCTCCTCTGCACGCCTAAAAGTGAAAAGATAAGATTGTTTAATACTTTTTGTACGTGAAAACGCACATGCGTAAACTTTTGTATGTGTCCTTTACTAAATTAAAACATACAACATACATACCTGTATAATAAATATCTTTGGCTTTCCAGCCAACGTAGGGCATGCATTGGCCTCGAATTCTTCCCAGACGGAATTGACAGGAATGAGAGATCCGTCACTTAAGTAGATTGAGTTTTTCTCGCCGTGTGTCATTATAGCAATTAGAAGACAGTCGGCATCACTGTGATCTTCTCGGCGCACTAGTAATTACAAATAAAACAAAGAAAAAATTAATCATCTAATCTTACTAATCTACTATGTCTGTGTGGTAGAATTCATTTCAAATAGTATAAATACAATAAAATGTGTTCCCGTACGCTGATCAATGATTCCATCATATACTTGTCGTTTCAGATTATCGTGGCAAACGACCTCAAATGACAAATTTTTCAGACAGTCCGCAAGATCTCGTTTGTCTTTTTCTGATCCAAGTCTTGGTTGGAGATCCATTGAAGGAATGTTTGTATTATTCTGGAATTACAAAAAGGAAATAAAATGAAAAGTTTGAATGTACTTTAAAATGAGCATGAAATCATGAGTTTTGAGTATAACTTGAAGCTTACCCAATGAGCAAAATTAAATATCACAGCTTTGCCACGTCTCCTATGGTTCATGTTATAGTTTGGGGCGTTTTTCTCGACTGGCATGTATGACATTCCTGCAATATTTCCTTGCATAGACGGTCTATAATCAAAGCCATTAGAGGTGAATCCATTGTTAATGTTCCCATTTAGATTTAGTGGTGGAACATGGCTGGTTGGAGAATTTCCGCCTGACGATGAACGGGATGAGGAATCTTGTGCATCACTGTATAAACAATAAATTCAATTTTATTCATTTGTGAAAATTTGTTGTTTTCATTTACAACAACTAACTACATTTTTATTGACCTATTACTAGACACAAAATCAGATTGAGCCATTAAGTTTTTAATACCAAAGCTGGTTAATCTATATTCATTAAAAAAATAAAATGCTCACATGCATGGAGAGTTTAACATTTTACTGAAAGCTCCACCATCCGCACCATCAGAGCCATCATGTTCCCAGTATCCAAGAAGAGTAGATTTGCAATGTTTGCATTGCAAAACTCGATCCATTTTAGCACATTTACACTTCCTTGTTTTCTTTTCACTTGAACTTTCCGGACGATTTCGCCGGAAACATTGTAATAACGCTGCCATTTTAAAAAATTTACGTGTGCTCTCAGTTAGTTATAAATATTTGCCCTAGTGGTGAAATATGACTGACAGACCAGGTATCTGAAGAGTTGTTATTTGAAGGATATAGCTTTCGTAGTATCTTAAGTTTATCGACCTATGCTAAGCAGCATTGATGAGCAAGACGTTGTAACGTAGAATATTTTCGTTTACCTAGCCACTAGTAAAACTATTGAGTCATAAAGCGAGTACAGTATGTAGTAGTATTTGCACCTTTGAAGCCACTTCTATATAATAGAACGCAACGACCCACACTCACCAAGAATATTAAACACTTTTTCTCATCACCAACCAGCACCACCTCGACCTCCAGCAATTAGCTATCCAGTGATATTTCGCTCAGCGAAAGTGGTGTTTCCTTTCACCCTCCACCCGACTCAATGCTGAAATTATATCTAAACGATGCAAAATATTATTATAAGACGAAGCCCACAAGGCATTTGAGAAGAGGATCTATCTTCTTGACAAGTTTACACTTGTCTAAATATTGTATGCAAACACGATACATAATCATAATCGCATTGTTTTATGCGGACCATTACGAAGGTTAATGCAGTAGCAGTATAGATTAAATGACTTGTGGGATGTAATGCCCCATGTACAAAAGGTACTGATCTCTCCTCTTCTTACACATTGTATCTTTTAATATAGCTGTGGTGTGATTATTAAGAGCTGTCCAACCAGATAGTAATTTCTTGTTTTTCTTAAAACCCGTGCTGTGTGTCTGTGTACTAGTTTAGTAGTAAATTCAACACCACGTTCAGTCTATGATTCTTCCATAGATAACCTAAAAAATATATGTGCATATCCAATGCGTGTATGTGAGAAAAGACGTTCTAGGTAGTTGAAAGAATGAGTGCATGAGCAATGCTTTTATAAATGCATATTATATTTTTTGTCTTCCTTAATATTTTTTATCGTCATCATACCACAAACAGAAGAAGTTCCTTCGCTGTTTAGGATTACAGGACGGATAGAAGGAATGAATGTGGAGGCAGCTCTGGCAGTCGGTGATGATGATGACTCAAAAGCTCTCTTTGTTCTCCTCATGTGCGCTTGCCCCGCTCTATGCGCAACAAAGTTCCGATCATACTTTGCTTGCATTGTCCACAAATACTGTCACAGTGTTTGTCTATCATAATGTAAAATGTATTTGTTTGATTTTGCCTATCGTTTAACATAATGTTATTAACCTATTTTATCTATGTATGCTGAGGTCAGCAAAAAGCTTATTGTTGCATAAAATATCGAATAAGATTGCTGCGCCATGTAGGGAGAACTCATCCAGACAGCTTGGAAATTTTATGTAATTAACTATTACCTGACTCCGACTTTGACGTTCATAAAACGTGATATAACTGAAATATATACGCAGCAGCAGCGGTAGTAAGAGTATGCTTATCCATGCTTAAATTTTATGGGAATTAGCAGTATAAAGCATGTGCGCAAGCAGATATACACGTAATATCTATTATCTATCTGATCTGAGAGTAAGTTTGAAAGGAAATAGCAGAGCAATACAACAACTCGGTTCACTACTACCTACGGTTAACGTGTATGGGTTACACAGCTAAAGTTAGTAGGGCTGGGACAATGAAAAAAAACTGTTAGAACTTGGAACAATAAGAAGTTTAAAAAGTCGTATTCATATTTTTGTCCTTGTACCAGCTCCTTGAACTTTGGTGTAGTATGTAGGTGGATGAAATATGAAAATCCAGAATGAATCACTACTATTTTTACGTATGAAACTACTCTTACTATTAGTTAGTAGTATCTTCTCTTATTTTTGAATATGTGGCAACAATATGATGAGCAAAAGCGAAACTCTCATACTCTCATGGTCTGCTTTGTGGTATCACGCATGGTACAGTTTGTGCATCGACGCCAGTTTCAATTTTGTAGACATCATGAACATAAAAAACAGCAAGTAAGACCACCACTCCACATTCTTTAGTTCATACGATTTTAGCGACGCATCATAGTGTATGTTTTGAGGTCGAGTTGGAATTTTGCATAATGTTTAGAATTATTTTTAAAATAAATCACAAACCGAGAAAACCACTGGTTTAAATAGCATTATATTATTCAACTGCAAAAGATGAAGTTTTTTATCTCTCAGATTTTTAATGTACCCAATATCCACAATAGTGCAAAATGGCATCAACAAATGAAAAGCCAGCTTAGCTATGCTAGACTTGACATAATTACGTTTTATACAGCTTAGTATTAATTGTAAAATGTAAATATCTCAATAATTCTTAAATTGTATGTTTTAACAAAGTGTTGAATTTGGTAAATAGATCAATTTGCAAATACATGCATTGCTTTACATAAACTTTTCCATATTCTCTTTTGAATTTTCACACAAGCAGACCATTACAAACCTCAAAGCACCATTTTCACATAGGTTTCTGTTAACGATAAGAGTCTAATACTCCAAAATGCATCAATTGCCGTCGTTGTTGGCGTTGAAAACGCTAAATTTTCTTCCGTTTTGCGATTGCTGATCCCACTTTTCTCGTTTCTTCATCAGAGCACTGCTTCCATGTTTTGGCGGGCTACCTGTATCATCAAAACATCACAAGTGATGCAATGGCTTATCTATAAAAGTGGATAAAATAGGACTTTCTATTACCATTTGTTAAAAGCGAACCAATGTTTTCATCGTTGCTACTCTTGCTGCCGATGGTACTCTTGGCAGGCATTCTGGGGAGAAAGGATTCTGCAACAGCCCCCAAATTACTATTCACGTGGTTAGAGTTTCGTAGCATTGACGAACCAAAAATTGTTACAGGGAGAGATTTGGAATTTCCCATTGAATTTTGATATGTAAAAGTGTTCTGAGCAGAGAAATTATTCGCAAGGCTTTGGTTTGCCGCTCCATAACCAACTGGTTGCGGGAAGTAGCTAGAGTTATTAACTGAAAATGCAGGCTTTGGCTTCGTCAGGGTTGTTGGCGACGATCTTTTTTGATAAGTCGAAAAGGCTTGACCACTTAAATTATTATTATTGCTTGTCGCATTTCCAGGGGATTTTACGAGGGATTGTGAAAAACTAACGCCAGAGCTATTCATGCTGAAAGTTAATGTTGTTACAGGAAGCTGATTTGGTTGTTGTTTCACAGGAGAAGTCTCTGGTGTTTTTCTCTCTTCCAATTTGGCCCCTAAACCTTCATTTGAACTGTTAGGTGGAGGAAATGAAAATGAATACTTTTTGGGAGCTGGAGGGGGTGGTTGGTAGGCCTGATTTTGAAATAAAAGGGGTGTGCTGATTTGAATGGAAAGCCTTTTTTCTTTTGACATTAGGTTAGAGGAGTTTGTCGTTGTTGCCGAAGTTGTAATTGTTGCGTTATGAGTCGTTTCTTCGACAATATTTGGTGTGCTTTTGGATGTCGGATTTTGTGGACTGCTAGAGTTGGAAAGTACTCCCGTTGAGCCTATCAAAGAATCATCAGAATATTTCCGACTGAGAAGTATTGGAATCTTGGAATTATCGCCAGTATTGGCCAGACTGGATTCCAAATTCATAGAAAAGCTTGGTTTTCGTGGTGCATGACTTAAAACAAATGTTTTCTCTTTGGGTAACCGGTCAAGAGAAAATAGTGTTGGTTGATCACGGGACCCAACAGACTTCGATTGTTGAGTGGGTTGCTGATTATTTTGGCCATGAAGTGGGCTATTGGCGCTACTCTGGAAGTTAATCATGTTACTACTCTGCATTTGAATTCGTGATGTTTTATTATTGTCCGGTTGGGCTACATTGGTCAGACTCATTGTTTCATCGTCAATTTGGTTCAAATTTGATCGAGCTTGGTGTATGGGATTTTTTGGATTCAGCGAGCTTCTACCGGTCGGGCTCAATGAAGACGAGACATTCCCCGAAGATGCGTTCTTGGACATTCGGCTCTTTCTTGTAGAGAATGCAGAGATTGGAGCCCTTCCTTCCATTTCCAACTTTGAATTCAACTCGGGGATAAACCTGTTTAGAACCATAATATGGGAATAAAATGTGAAAGTTTAGAGTTGCCCCAATATACGTAATGCTGTGATAGAAAGAGTTACATGAAACCTACTAACCTAGCTGGGAAGTTATCATGAGTAAAGTAAGGTAGTCTCATCAACGAGTTGCATGAAGGCCTTCCTGAAGGTTCAGGATCCAGACATAACGTGAGAAACTGGATAGCCTCGTCTGACCATGACGGAAACATGGATGCAAATACCGACCGTTCAACGCTTACTAGTCTTTTCTTTCTCGAGCCTGAGCTCCCACTGTTACCCTTGAGTCCATTGAAGGCTGAAGTTTTGTTTCCCATATTTCCACCATTAAAGGACCCCTCATCCATGTCCGTCGACGTCATGTCCAATGTTGATAGAGCTGAAGATTTACTGCTATCGCCTCCTCTTCTTTCTCCATTAAATTTGGAGATTTTGGAATTGTTCGACGTGGTAGATGTCGTCGATCCGTGACGTGACAGGGATTCAGGAAATTGGAATCCTCGAAATGCAGAATTCCGTTGCATAATATTCAGATGACGTTTCGAAAGTCGACCTTGATTATAAATTATATATTTAAGAAAGTCGCAATGTCCATTAATAAGAATAATATAGTATGCATACAGTCATTTCATAAAAATGCCATTAAATGTTGTGCTTGTGGTGACCGTTTGCTTATGATTTGTAATATCATGATCAAAAGAAAACCTGTAATGAAACTAAAACTCAGCATGCCTATCCTTTTACTTGTTTAAGTTATACGAAGACACATACCATCACCTTTAACATTTGGAATGTATGCACATGCATTTGCTTACTTTCTACTTTCTACATATATAGGATATAAAGATTTAACACTTTCTTTATAAATGTCATAGCTTACTTTACATCTTGGCATTTTGTCGTTATATTCAATAATCGTGTAAAACCGTCCCACCAAAGACGATCAACATACTGATAGTAATAGCAGTCAAGTAACAAGAGACATTTGTTCAATACATTTGTCATGTACACGAGCATTTTCCGAATAAAGCATTGTCATCTATATGACACTGACACGCGAGAGAAATAGTCGTCTATTTCCCCTTAGATAATAAAAATCAATGCTTTTCAATGTTTCTCGGCAGTCTTGGCTGACGGCTTTGCAGCGTAAAGAACAGTATTGTGCTTTCTCTGCACAAATTTAGTTTGACTTTGTGCCTATAAAAGTTGAACCATTATCATTCCTATCCATATAATTAGTGAAAATAAACGGTACACAATCCTAACTTTTATGTACATACATGGAAGTGCTCATTATATTTACGTAATTGTATGCTTATGATAATCTGATATAAAGGTTTCTGTATTTCCAGCGATATTCTACATAGATTACTTTTGGATGCTATGCTTGCTTATCCTAAAATGTCTATAATTTCGTGCTGTAAGTTGCCAGTCATCATTAAATGACAAAATGATCAACAAGAAGCCTTGATTAGAAATGTGCTGAGCTTGGAATGTTGTAGTTGTAAAATACAGGATATCGAGAATTATCAAGGCCATATTTTCTTAAACGCAAAGTTCAATCTGATAATAACCAGCAAGTAGGCAAACTACCATTTACTGAGCTGCTAACAAAGTTGATTTATACAACCTAACTTTATGCCTAGCATTCACGTGCATTTAATCGTATATATATTTGATATAAGTTGTAAGATCGCTTACCGAGACATTGAGCAATCAAAAATAATTGATCGATATCCGAGTCCCCTGGAAATAGAGGCTCTCCCGTCATCATTTCTACAAACAAAGATGGAAAACAGCAAAGTGAATATGATTAAAATGAGTCACCAAATTAGTTCCCTGTTCGAATGGTATACAATATAGGTAATAAATGTCACTTTCAAAACCAGACATTTATGAATGAAAATCCCACGATAATATCATTTTTCCACGAAAAAACCCTGAATATTATTATAGGAGTAAGGAGTAAATACAATAATAAAAGTTTCTGAATCCCACCTGCAAACAAGCAGCCAAGAGCCCAAACATCCACTTCCCTAAAATATAAAAAATGAGAGAAAGTTATGAATACAGGTGGGCTTATTGAATATGAGCATAATATACATTACTTATGTTTGACTTTTTTATTTCTTGTTATGCAGTTCCTATAAGCATACTGTTTTCAGGATTAGAATGTAAGCAATGAATACATACATGTAGGTATGCATGTAATTATGCATGTGAAGCTCAAGCTGGTTGGCACATAAATGCAAGGAGAAATATAAAAAGGCAAGGTGACTTGTAGGGCAACATAAATAGTAATACCCCACATTCACCGGTTTTACAGGTGTAAACATCTAAGGCAAATATTCTTCATGCATAAATCGATTAGTTTCTTTTTATTCCAAAAATAATTCTGGAATAATGATATTAATGCAGACAAGAATAAGCAGTACATATTTATTATTAAGCAAATATAAGCAATATTAATTTCATGATTTTGTACATACTTTCCATAGGCGACATCCATAACAAGAAGTTCTGGAGCGCGGTACCACCTAGTCGCAACATAGTCAGTGAATATTTCTCCCGGTCCAGCCATGTTCCTTGCGAATCCAAAATCACAGAGCTTCAAAACGCCATTTTTAGAAACGAGTACGTTTTCTGGCTTTACATCTCGATGAATTATCTACAAGAGTTTTATTTTCAATATGTAACCACAATAATATGTTTATACAATTCATGGGGATAAAAATATAAGCAAAGAAAGCATATAAAAGCTATATGATGTTATGGCGTTCATAGTCCTAAAATTATTTTGATTTAGCAGTGTTCGTTCCGAAGCCGTCATCATATAGAAATGTGTGTATAGTGTATTGACTAAAACTTTCTTTTGTCGTTTGTTCTCTTTGCTTTGGCACGCACCAGGATGTGAAATAGCATTCTTTCACACAGCAGGTTCTATCGTATGATGAATGGTTGACGGTAATTTACTTTATGAAGGTTTGTTTACGAAAACTATAGTAGTGTGCTACTCAGGGTGCAAAATATTATTACGCGTGCTGCTAGAGTGAAAGGAAAATGATGTGAATGTGAGTATTATTGGTGTCGTTTGAATTCACCGAGTGAAAGCTCTATACTTCCCCTATCTTTTTTTCTTGAAGGAGTGGCTTTACGACAGTATTTCACTCCTCCACTGGCGATAACCGCGAGGGATGTGGATGGAGAAATAATATATAAGTATTTTTGACTCATTGCCTTGTTGTCACACTATTCTGCTACATGTATGTATGTTTTGTGTCAATACATATATATATACACTTAGGAATGCATTAAATGAAGGTGTATATATTGCTGTATTGCTAGTTGTGTTTATTATTTGCCTTTGCCTACAAATGAAAAGTTAATATTTGCTGAGAAACGTTGGACTACACACATACATATTATGCAAACAAAAGAACACGGAAGTGAATTAGTGAAAGTATCGGCTAAACATGTATTGATAGAACATGATGTGTTGGGCACATGTACAATTTGTAATTTTGTTGTTATTATATTCCTTCGAATAAGAAAGGATAACATAAATCGGTAATATCTACACAAGACAAATTTTGACAAAGAGATTTTATGTGTAATGTCGATGTACTTAATTTAGTACTTTCTGCTTCAAATTTTTGTAATCATTCCCTTGCATAAGACCTTTCCCTACATTTAAACTTGATGTTTGGTATTGCGATATCCACTCTCCCCGTTATAATTGCATACTGTACCTGCTCTCAAATGAGTTTCCAGACCGGAAGTGTTATAATTGCTTAGCGTAATTACGTAGTATTGAGCGATGGAATAGTGCATTTTGTACATTACTAGAGAATATATTGTGAGTGCTTTTACGTTTAGTCTAAGGTATTTTAGTTATGTATGTTAACCCATGAGAGAACCTTTTGTAATATAACATGTATGAGAGACATAACCATTTAAAGTGCGCAAATTGCATAGCAAAAATGTATAGCTGCAATTGGAATAAAAATCATTTCAAAATCTCACATTATTTTCGTGACAAAAGTTCAGTCCTCGCAACACTTGATAAATGTATTTCCTGCAGCTTTCTTCATCCAGTCCATGAGACTTTTGTTCTAGTTCATCCAACAACGTGTGATCAATAAACTCAAAAACCAAATAGATGTGTTTTCTTCTTCGGAATACTTCTATTAGATTGACAAGGTTTTCATGTCGAAGTTTCTAAAAAATGGTTTCATGGACATATATAAAAATACAAATCATGATTCGTAGTAGTTTGCAATATATAAGGAAGCATAACAAATTTAGAATTATTTTAAATTTAACATACCCTTAAAACACGTATCTCCCGTAATGCAATTTTTCGAACATTTTGGTCATCCTCGGAATCTATGAACTTCTTAATTGCTACTGTTCTCCCATTATCTCTACATTTGCACTTCAACACTACTCCATAACTTCCTTCGCCCACAACACCAAGTGGCTCATATTTTTCCATTTTGTTTTATTTATCTTTCTAAAACCTCCATATGAAACGCTGACATTAGAAATTACTTATGTATAAGAAATATAATTTCGACGTAGGTAGGTTATCAACAGTCATAATAGGTTCGTAATTTTTTAATTTGTATATAGTTGGTCATTTAGGAATGCAATAATTAGTTATCGAAAATTCGCACAGAAATCACTTTACAGCAGACTTGCGCCCACAAAAACAATGTATAAGATAACACTCATTATTACATTTGCTGCGTAAATAGCGTAGATGTAAGTGTGTTTATCACTTTTATTAAAAATTGCTCTTACAATTAGAACCCTTCATAACCAACACACAAGCACACACTGAGAACGCTGACTCACACTCACACACTGGGTTGTGTGGGCTTACTGCTTTTACTACTGTGGTCATCCCATCCCGACGAAAAATGGGCAACTCCAGTTCACTTGTCCTTTCTTTAAACCCGATTCCGTGCCCATAGTTTTTCTTACCTTAATCCCCTAAAACTAAACATTACTCGAAAATATTATTCTGTCACTAGTCACTATATATATGCATATTATGCACTTTCAATAGCATATAACATTCCCAGTTGGTAAGCACAACAAAGCCATTGTGGAAAGAATGCCAGAGAACCCAAGCCACTCGGGAGAAAATTGGAAGGAAGCAGGAGAAAAGCAGAACGCGAATGCATATCAAACCAAAAATAGTTAGGGAGCAAAACCAAAAGAGTGGGTATTGATTAGATGTTCCCTACATATTTCATATCTCTAACTCAAGTCGGTTATTCACTACACAAAAAACAAACGATCATGCATATCTTGGACACTTACTTGCACACAAGCCTTCTTAACAACGACTGCTAAGCCCATAGTTTGGTTTCCGTTGTTGTGTTTTGTTTTTGTGTGGTAAAAGTATAAGGCATAAGGCATAAAAATATTCTCGTTATTTCTATCCATTCAGCTAAACAAAAACCTGAGTTTCTTTTCCACATGCATGCAAGTTTTCAACTCGAAGGAAGCAGAAAAGGCGGATCGGTCTGTAGATTGATGATTGTAGGGTAACGTACTAGATTTGTTGTAGTAATATATTTTTTAACTTCATGTCATTTTTTTCCGAATGCGTTCTCTTGATTTCAATACTGCGTTGTTGACCAGTACGACCATACTTTGATATACAAGTGAAAGTATGGATGCATATGGCTGCTTGCGCAAAGTTAAGGTAGGCAGTCTCCACTAATGTGTTGTTGGTTAATTGGCGACAAAAGCGACTTCGGGTCGTTGGTCAAATAATATCTTGAGTTTTCTTGCAGAATACTTTCAGCTCAAAATCGTATTTTTAAATTTCCCATTTACCCGTTTTATCAAAAATTACATCTTCTAAAACACGACGATAAATTATTAGTTCACGTAAAATTTAGTAAGAAGTAAAATTGGTTCACTCTCATTGTTTTAGAGCCCAGGGGTTTCATTACAAAAACTAAAGTGCATGTGGAAAGCATCTAGTAATTTACACTGCTTGGTATAAACAATTTTGCATTATTGCAACCAAAAACTTGGGTTTCACATTTGTATGCAGATGTAATTTTTATTTTTGTTAGAGAAAGTTTATGTTTTATTTGTACAAAGCCAGCCCAGAGTTACTGAGATAATTCTTTCAAAGTTTACAAAATTACAACGAGTGGGAATAATTTGTACAATATAGATATTATTGGTATTTATATTTTCTTCAGTCGGTATTATCAAACCAAATTGGTTTTTTCTTACAAGAGAGAAACGTGCTTGTTCTAACTTCTGAATATGGAGCATCTGTGTTATGCATACAGTAGCCCTGTTTTTGCCACATGTCATCTTGCAAGTAGAATCTCTTTCTGTAAATAAAAATACACACAAAGCCTCATAAAATTGACAAAACTAAAACAATGAGGTCCATAAATCATCGTTAAATTCACTTTCATTAACTTACTTTCTTCCTTTTCCAAAATTAGCAGTTGGGGAATTAAAAGTCTTGCTAACATCATGCCCAAGTGTTTTCGATCTCACCGACCAAGTTAGAACTTCCGCGGGTCGCTTCATCCATTCTTGATATGTAGAGCCTGCGAAAGCTGTTTCAACGCATCGATCCACTCCTCTAGCAAATTTTTCAAGGTTGTGGTTCATCAGGAAAAATTGCATCATTCTATTGAACTGCCCTGGGTAGTACCTATGATATGAATTTTTCTAGCTACAATCCAAACCACATGCATAATAATGTTTAAACGCTTTTTTCTTAGAATCATAAAATACCATCTAAACAATATCGCTGGATTCTTGAGTAATGCTTCCATCTTTACAAAAAATGAGCTAAAATCAAAAGGGTTTCCAATGAACTTGTCAGAACAGTAATAATGAGTAAGCATTGTAATCTTCCATATGAGCTCTACGGCCATGTCCATCGATGATACATTGAAAGCAACGTCTCCTGGCATAGATAGATCGTCATTTAGCTCGTGAATAAAGTATACTGACTCATTTAATGATTGATTTGTTGCAAGAATCTGCAAAGCAAAATGTCTCAAGCTGTAACTACACATAGTCTATTATGCATTTTAATTTCGTCCATTTCAGAGGGTAATTTTATGAAAGCAGTCTAGTACCCCCATATCGGGACAGCTTGCATTTCCTATAAATGCAATAGGTAGCGCATCCTCCTTGCACTTCATCAGAGCTGCCTCTATCCTCGTATGCTCATGTTCATTGAACTTGATGGGAAACGGATAACCAGGGCTAGAGTCGATGTATAGAAGCCTGAAAGCTCGAACGAGAAAGTCTACAACCACAGGTGGCACATGATCTTTAGGACAGACTGCCTTCAGTATTTCCTTCGATATTTGCACGTATCTGTACTCTGCAAAATCTTTAAATCTTGGGATATTCTCAAGGCGTTTTTCCCCATCCAAGTAAAATTTTCGAATGTGATGACCGACACGCCTATTCTGCTTGCTAACCTCTTTCTGATGAAATGATGATGAATGAAATTTTGGCGTAGGTTTGACTGGGTCCGGCTGAAAAAAGTGGTCTGCCGGTGTGTCAAATTCTTCATTTTCAATAAGTCTATCTTCAAATTGGTTGCATTTAGTTTCTTGTTCTTGAATGGGAGTCAATGATCTGCCAGTTTGTAGAGATGACAAAGCTGTAGGAGTGTTTGAAGCAGGAGCAGGATTAGGCTGAGCAACCATGATTATTTTGGCTTTGGAGCCTTTTTTTGGGGCCCATCTTTTCTTTCTTTTTCCTCTTTTTTGAGGAGCCTTCTTCGCATCAACTTCTGGAACAGCTCCAGGAGTCACAGGAGCTCCTGATGCACAATTCGATGGATATTTTTGTCCTAAACCTATTTCGCCATCTTTTAAAAGTAAAATTACATTAAACATTGCACATAAATTGAAGTCTTCATTTCAGTATTTTTCCTGTACCTTCATCCAATATATATATATTCTATTAAATTTTTTAAAATGCCTACTTACTCTTTAACCAGCTTTGGCCCACGGCAAGGGTCCATTGATAGTCTAGAGCAAATTCATTCTCACTGCACCAAGACTTTGGACCACGAAACTCATTAGAACAATCAGGAAGCTTCGCGATTTGCATTATTGGGTTTGTCGCAAAGTCTTCAGGTACATTTTGGCCAAGCAAACACTTCAATCTGGCCGCTTGTCCATTAGAGAATTTTGCGTACGCTGAAAAGTCGAGAGGGTCATTCATTCGAAATAAATAATGCATGGTTTCAGGTACTGACGTCGTTGGCGTTGGCGAATTGAGGCGTGCGAAATAAGGCACATCTATTCTGAAGACAGTGTTTGCCCTCCCATCAAAGCCCCGCTTCCCTGTCAGCGGGATAAACTTCCGTATCTGTACAGAATATTATTCTTACAGTGTAAAGCAGTTTTATTCGTTTCAAACGACTTATTGCTTTCTTCTTGGATTCAAATACTTACCACTTTGTCGCGTACATCAAAACAATGGTCGTCACCAGTTAATATTTTAAAGTCATCATCACAAAGATTAGTTCCAATGGCATAGCTGGAAGCAAAACACAGTCATACAAAAGGATATGCTATGATTAGAAACTTGACCTGACAGATTTCGTCTTGTCGTGCATGTAATGTATACTTTGTGGCAAAATGTGGTAATCTGTGTTTCACTCACACTCCTTTCACGCAAACGCAATTAGGCTGTCGCTTTAAGTACATGTCTTCAGCCCATATTCCTTCATGGCACTCCCAATTGCGTACATATTCTTCTTCTCCACCAGGAAATATTAGTCTCAAGAAAGTATTTTCGTTTGCTTCTACCAACGGGGTTTGAGTGTGACTGTCACTAAAAGTAACACATTTCACAAGTGGCAGAAATAGTATCAAAACGATATACTGCGCAGACATGTCAGTATGAATGAGAATCTAGTTTCTGTCAAGTTTTCTTCATTCTCTGTATACGTTTTCTTGGTACCACTCTTCTAATGAAGGTTTGTTTGATACAAAGTGTAATATAAAACATCTCTGGTATTTGTATATTTTGTGAACAACTATTAATTAGCATTGCAACACTCCGCCATTAAAAAGCTTATATAATGATTTTAGTTTTCCCTTCAATACATAACACAATAAAAATGACCTCGAATTGTTCATTTATTATGTTGCCATTTATATGTATCTAATTATAAACATCCTTCATATACTGGTGAAATGTAAAGATATGTTCGATAGTTGATTAAACTCAAATGTATTTGGTGTTATTCAGTTACGATTACGATATGATTTATGATTTGATTATCAATCAAATATCAAATTATCATGACGAATGCATAATATCAAAGGAAATATCAAATTCAGGCAACGCGAAAGTTGTTGCTGATAGCATAAGATAATAATTATAGATAATAGCGAGTATTTATTAGTGCTACAGAGTTGACTTTGTAAAATTTCAAAATCGACGAGTTTACCTAGGCTTTAATGCATTGAATCTATATACATGCCTAAATGTTGATATCAATCTAAAAGAAGAAGAGGAGAAGATGCGGAGATTTGTCTTTCGAACGAAGCAACGTGTCGATATCAATGCGACGTGATTGCATAATGTAGGCGGAGAAAAAAATGTTAACTTGAATATGTTATTCCAGTTATTTTATTAGAAGAAGGCAGTTTTTGAACTTGCAATTTTATAATCCAGGTTGACATCACATCGACATCACTCTCGAATACTATGAAAACGGAATCAATGTAGTATGAAATGCATCAAAGCAAACCATATTATTGGGCATATAGCGCATTTTCATCTGCACTATTTTACCAAGAAGCTTTTTTCTTTAAACAAATACATATACTCCACGCTGTATACACTCAATAAGCTTTTTCTTCTAAAAATTCGAATAAAATGTTCAACAAATCCTAAATAGCTCCGAAATCCTAAAATCGTACATGATACATAATGAAACAAAATCTGTTAGTTCTCTCTAGAGTATTACATTAGTCTCTTTTGGGTTTAAAAAATAATATGACGTTGGTTCGTTTTGCTTATTAAGCTGCGCCATCAACCATGTATATACCCTCACACTAAGGAAATCATTATCAGCAGCAACGCGATAGATCGAGATTCGGGAGTTTAAAAGTCAATCCAGATGCAAAAACATGGCTCTGCTTGCGTTTCAAGAAGTGACTCGATGCAACCGGGAGATACATTTTACTGTGAGAATTTACCTACAACAGATAAAAAAAGCTTAGAAGGATGAAGACAGATTTTCCTCTCACGGAGATTCTTGTTTGTATATTTACCGAGGTCGTCTAAAATACTGAATTTTCTTAATGTGTAGTATATACATTTGAATACAGTATAATGCATTTGTGAGCATTTTAGTAATAGCATCACAAAATGATGGTATGTAATAATGTAATGCTTTCCATATACCTTAAAATACATACTTTCTTCATGGAGCTGGTGCAATCTTCATTCTTCTTCATTATCCATTCTTAAAAAAGAGTTTAGTCAAATCTTGGAATTCAGCAAGAACGTTGTGAGCCGATCCGACGTTTCCTCGGATCGGATCGATCATTTGTGTAGTTATATACTTACTCTATGTGACTTCTTTGTTTCTTCTTACATATATTTTTGTATTTTCTACTTTTATTGTCTCGTATTTGCCATTAATTGTCGTTCGTTCGATTTATTCCTGAATGTCTGATCTACACACATAGTTTTTTTTTCATTTGTTCTTCTTGTTATTCATTTAGAGTTTAACATTTTACAAAACGGTAACTTTGAGCAGTGGAGTTCAAATGCCTATACCATCATCATCAATTATTAGCAACCACGCAAGTGGTGCAAGCATAGCAAATTCTGGACCTGGGCAGCTCAGCACATCCCGTCAAGTACGAAGCCAAAATAATCCTGGAAATCAGTCCCATGCGATGAACTGGGTTTACCTAACGTTGTCCAACGATCATCAAGATCAGGTAAAAACTTTGTGGGTTTACTGCTGTTGGTCAAGGGATATACAATAGTGCAAAGTTAAGACATTGCTCAATAGGGTTTACGTCGTATTAATGTGATCCATCCAGCAGCAGGGCAAACTATGGAATGGAAGTGCAGGAGGGCACGTGACAACAGCTGCACCACAGACGCATTATAACAGTTATCCTGTGGGACAATCCGCCACCACAGCATCTTCCAAGTCAGTACCACCAGCCTCTCATCTTTCATCTTACAATGGCTTTGGAACAACCGCAGTTGCTCAGAACGGATATATCGGAGCATCATCTTGCTACAACCCCCTCAGCTCAGGCTTACCTCCTTTAGTGAACGTGCTTAGCAGTCATCACAACATTAGCACATCTATCAGTAAGGATAACATATACCAAAGACTTTGAATTTTTTTATTTCATTTAGACTTCTTGAACGTTATGGGCATCAAAAAAAGCATTTTTCTTTTGTTGTGAGTAGCGGAATTAGCTGATCAACTTGGTGAGATGAATTTGGGGCTACTTGATTCCAGATCTATTAAGCGTCCTCCGACTAATTACCTCTGCCATCTATGCTTTCAGAAAGGCCATTTTATTAAGGACTGTCCCAGAGTCAATAACGTAAGTTAATTTTTAGAACTGAGAAAATATGGGTTTTCACCATTGATGTGGTATCAATTTACCAAAGGCGCTATATACACATTATTTGCACATTTGCAGTCAAGACCTAAAGGAGATGGATTAACTCCGTATCAAGGGAAGAAACGATGCTTTGGGGAGTACAAATGCCCCAAGTGTAAACGGAAATGGATGTCTGGAAATAGCTGGGCAAATATGGGCCAGGAATGTATTAAATGTCATATCAATGTGTATCCCCATAAGCAGGTAGGTATGTTTATGCATAATCTTTGAGATTTTAAACTTCTTATAAACCATCATAAGAAACATCTTGCCTTTATGCACTTATAATCATCTAAGATTCAACCAATATTTCTTTGGATCAATTATAATTAATCATTAGAGACCATTAGAGAAACCGGATGGCTTAGATGTATCCGATCAATCTAAAGTTCATCCTCAACATCTTTGTGAAAAGTGTAGGATGGTCGGATTTTACTGCCGTCGGGTTGGAGGCAGTTCAGAGTAGTCAAGTGATAAAGTTTTCAAGTAGCCTTAACAGTTAACATTGCTGTGATACGCGAAAGCCTATTTGCTTCGAAAACTTGTCACTGCTCTGTAATCTTAACATTGCCAACGCTAACCTTATCTTGTCCAAATGTTTATGACTACAAACAAATCTTTTTTTCTAGAGCAAGGAAACTTACATATTATTTGCCAAATCGCATTTGGACTTTCTTAACTTTCATTTGATCACGCGATATTAGAATTTCTGGAGATCTGTTGGTAAATCAGTTCACATTTCACATATGTTGTGTTCTTAAGCTTTTTAAGTATGTATCTATATTATTTATAATAATTGTATGCTTAAAAATACGGACTTTTAGAAATTATTATTTCCATGAATCATACTTTAAGAGGGTGGTTTAAGGTAAGTAATAGCCAGTCAGGTTGGTGCTTAGTGTATTATGTTGTCAATATTTTCTTTGGTTTAAATGATTAGATAAGAATCTTGGTCGGGAGTAGTGCAATTACCGAAATGGAAGAGACCGATTTCAAGTTGGTTGCTCTTCGCA